>JAJOOS010002960.1:0-89798 GCA_029582725.1 Solanum chiquidenum | reverse complement strand
AATTTCCATTATGATGGATTTCCAAGTGGACTTGACAGAGAACTCAATACTCTTGTATATGGCCTACTCGAGTATATGTTGCATTAGTTTCTTTTGGAAAATCTTCTAGTTTCTTTCTTTTCAAACAAAAATAAAGCTACAAACTAAGACAAATTTTTATTTAGGCAAGAAGCAGCAGGAATGCAGCAAATCGAGCTAAGTTGAAGATGCTTCATCATATTGGTAGTAAGCCTATTCGAGAGATTATTTATCAAAAGGTACTAGCGTAAATCTATTTCATGAATGAAATATTTATGAGGTTTGTGTTATTTGACATGTTTGACTTTGATGTAAAGGGCGGGAAAGATGGCAACCCACCAGATTTGGCGACTATTTTCTTTGAGACGCGTAAGAAAGATAACAAGCTTGTTGAACCTGAAGCAATTGAAAAACCTGTGCGTTTGATAAATTGAATTTGTTTATTACTTGAAATTGTTATGTGTTTTGATAGAAATTATTTTTTTATATAATTTTTAGGCTCAACTCAAAGAAATGGTTCAAGCCGATTCATCTCTACCTAGCATAGAGATTGTTGAAATATGTTGCGGACCTCAAACTCGTAGCCATGTATTTGGATTTGGGGGTGGAGTAAAGGCGAAAGACTTGAAAGGTGGAACTTCTTCGAAGGCTGAATTATTGTTTGTGCTACGTTCAACTCGAGAGGATAACAAATGCTTGAATGAGGAAAATAAATCCTTGAATGAGGAAAATAAATCCTTGAATGAGGAAAACAAATCTTTGAACCATCGCTTGTCTACCTTGGAAAATGCAATGAAAGAAATAATGAAAATGAAGGAATTATTTGCTGCTCAACAATCACATGTCCAACCCACAACATCTCCTGTTTCAACTGAATGACCTCTACTTTTTTCTAATGACCAAGTAAGCACCAAGATACCAAACTTTTTAGTTTTTTTTGTTGATTTGCATATAGTCGTTTTCTACTAAGACTAATTCTAGAAACAAATGATGGTACCTAATCTTTTCCAGCTAGAAGATAGTACCTAGAATTGTTTGAATCCACCTTCATCTCTACTAGTTTTCTTGTTCTCATTGTCTATGATCTTACATAGAATTAGTTAATACTCAATCAAACAAAAGTATAGATATTGCCCTTAGAAAGTAGAAACTGATCTCATGTCGGCTGGTTGTTATATGTTTTTCAGAATGTATGTATAGTTAAGTAGCTTGACGTTATGACGGAAGATTCGATGTTGGATAGTTGACTTGTTTGTTTACTGCTGTCTGGGATTCTTCACTAGTGTTTTTCGCCATAGTTCCTAATTGTATGATATTGGTTTCTGAAGCTGTGAAACTGGTCTGATGTTTTAGATTCGCTAAAGCTGCTACTTTCGTTCTTCGTCTATTTTTGTGAAATACAGTCGTTCATGTGTTTAAACAGCTGAAAAAAAAGTTGCCAAAATCACACTTAGATCTGAGCTCAATTTCTGTTATTCTCTCTACGGTGCTTGGAGCTCATTTTTGACATGTCCTTATTTATATGAAAGATCACTCGTCCAAACTTTTGCATTGGATTGTCTTGGGCATAACTCTTTTAGTTTTAGGAATTATTCTCCACTTCACAGATGATATTCCTTCAATTAAGCAATTATACACATTCAGTTATGTTTGTGTAACCTCAGGAGCAACCGCGTTAGTGTACTCTGCTTTCTTCATTCTGGTTGACATTTTGAACTGGAAGTACCTATTTCTACCACTATAATGGATTGGTATGAATGACATGCTTGTTTATGTGGGAACTCTCCTTTATGTCATCTTTATTGATATATTTTTTTGGGCTATTGTTGCTGGCCAACTTCATCGATTAGGCATATATTTGGAAGCTTTAGTTCTGATGAAATTTGCATCTTTTTCTTGCTTATTATATAAGATTAGATGTAGAATTGTACTTGGAACTAGAAAGAGCTTCATCTAGTCATAGGTCTCACTGTGATTTCTCTCTGAGAACAAGTGATTAAGAAGTTCAATACATCTTGCACACCAAATGAACAATACAAATATCATTGGTTTTTCTAGCTTGTAAAAAAAAAAAAGATGCACAACTAATGATGGAGGACTTTCTTTCAAGCCAACATTATTCAAGAGGACCCTATAACAAAGAAGCTCATAATGCTTACTTCATTAATTAAAATTTTCTGCACAACTGCACATAAGTGTCTTTCTCTATTTGTTAATTTCTGCACTGCTGTATTTTTGGACAGCTACTTTATATGTTAAATTTTGTGCACACAAATAGTATTTGAATTCTTGGTAAATGCATCTCAATGATTTTCTAATTGATTTTTCTTATGTTCCGCAGCTTTTGTGGATATTTCTAGATAACACGTGGTGAAGTTTTAACAACTTTTGAGGTGAGCAATCTATCTAATTCTTGTATAAATTCGATATGTATACCAATAGTTATTTATCGTTTTTTAAAATTTTGAACTTGCAGATTTTGAAGGTTGAAGTTTCAAGTCAAGATACAAGCTTAGAAGAAATGGACAAGCTTGTTATTAATTTGCTACGAATGTTATGCAAAACTCGATAGTACATAGTCTAACTCGGATGTTGGCCAAGTTTTTTGAAGAACATATTGAAACAAACATCATGGGATTTTGACCCATTTTTTATTAATTGAACTCTTAATCTCTATCTACTTGTTTCTGTCTCCCTATATCTTTTTTTTGAATCAAAAGTTTTAATTAGTAGAAATTTAGTATTTGTTGGAGATTTTTTTTTATTGTGACACCAATTGATCTAGGACCATTGATGGTCAATCTAGGACCAGAAATATCTCGTCTCTAAAGAATAATCTAGGACTAGAAGTGTTTCTCGTCTCTAAAGAATAATCTACGACTAGAAATAATTCTTGTCTCTATAACGAATCAAGGACCAGATGATTCTTGTCTCTAAACATACTCAAGGACCAGGTCATCCTCATCTCTAAAACTATTCAACGACCATGACAATATTGTCGCAAAATCTAATCATGGACCAGGTTGTTCTCGTCTCTAACGATTACTAAGACCAGGTGTTCATGATCGCTAAAAATATTTAACGACCTGAAAATAGAATTTCCCAAGTCTATTTGAGACTAGATATGTAGTCTCTAAAAAGATTTAACGACTATATTTTTACCCGTCTCAACTACCATTTAAGGACCAGTATTTTGTTCCCGTCACAGAAGATCTATAGCGACGAAGGGGGTTGCGACGGGTGGCGACCAACATTTTATGGTCTCAAATTTGCATTTGAGATCGGATTTAGATCATCAGGGACCAGATTTCCCTTCCTTAGAGGCTGTTTTTCTTGTAGTGAAACTTCTAACACATTTAACAGAGATAGGTGGTCGAAGCTTTTTTATTACCTCGACTTTCGCTCTATCAACCTCAATACCTTTCTCAGAAATTTGATGACCCAGAGCTATCCCCTCTTTCACCATGAAGTGGCACTTTTCCCAATTGAGCACAAGATTGCACTCTTCACACCGTTTAAGTACCTCTGCCAAATGATCCAAACAACTATCAAAAGAGTAACCTACCACAGAGAAGTCATCCATAAATACCTCAATAGTGTCCTTCACCATATCAAAAAATATCGACATCATACAACGCTGGAAGGTCGCTGGAGCATTACACAACCCAAATGGTATCCGTTTGAAGGCAAAAGTCCTATATGGGCAAGTGAAGGTGATCTTCTCTTAGTCTTCCGGAGCTATGGAGATCTGATTGTAGCCTGAATAACCATCAAAAAAGCAATACCAACCCTTATGAGCAAGGCGGTCCAACATCTGATCCATGAACGACATAAGGAAGTGATCATTTTCTGTCCAAGCATTCAATTTCCGGTAGTCCATACATACTCTCTATTCAGTAACTGGCCGCATCGAAACAAACTCAATTTTCGCATTAGGAACCACTGTAATCCCACCTTTCTTGGGCACACACTTAACAGGACAAGCCCAACTACTATCTACAATGGGATAAATAACTCCAGCTTCCAACCACTTGATGATTTCCTTTTTCACTACCTCTTGCATAGGCGGATTTAGTCTCCTTTGGTTCTCAATACTAGGCTTGTGATCCGGCATGAGTTGGATTTTATGAGAACAAATGCCAGGAGGAATCCCAATAATGTCCGCAATAGTCCACCCAATAGCCCGTTTGAACCTCTTCAACATAGAAACCAATGCCTCAACTTGTGCCGCATTCTAATCGGCCGCAATAATGACCGGTAAAGTACCATCTCTCCCCAAGAATACATACCTCAAGTGTGATGGTAGAGCCTTAAGCTCTAATTTCTGAGCTTCTTCCACAGACGGTCTTGTGGGTGGAGAGTCGCAATTCTTCATGTCTAACTCCAATTTCATTGGTTTGGAATGGAATTTGAACCTATCGAGTGCGGCAACCAATTCATCATAGTCTTCAATCCCATTACCCTCAAAGTTCATCATTATCGCTGCTAGTACATCAACACCCAACCTCTCTTCAATAGATACTTCAGAACCTTGCCTCTCAATATGATTCACTACTGATACCGACTTGAGCTCACTTCCCTGCTTCATAGACCTACAGATATTGAAATTTACCTCTTCATTGTTCAATCAGAACTTCATCTTCCTCTTTTCTATATCGACCAAGGCGCGCCCAATAGCAAGGAATGGTCTCCCTAGAATGATGGGAACCTCAAAATTAACCTCACAGTCAAGTATCATAAAATCTGTCGGAAAAATAAACGACTCCACTTTCACACGCAGATCTTAGATAACACCAATGAGCTTCTTCACAGTTCTATAGGCCATGAGTAGTCTCATAAGAGTTGGTTTTGGAGTCCCTAAACCCAACTTCTTATAAATAGGCCACTGCATCAGATTAATGCTCGCACCCAAATCACACAACGCCTTCGCAAAATATAGCAACACGATGGTACAAGGAATAGTGAAAGCACCATGATCCTCTTTCTTATACACAAACGACCTAGTAGCAATAGCACTGCAATGTTGCAACTTATCCTTATCTTCAAAACTGACGGTCCGCTTCTTAGTCACCAAATGTTTCATAAACTTCGCATACCCAAGCATTTTCTCCAAAACTTCTATCAATGGAATATTGATGGAAAGTTGTTTCAACATACTAATGAACCTGCAGTTTTTTCCTTCTTCATTCTTCTTCACCAACCTCTGTGGGAATAGAGGTGGAGGTCTAGGCCTGGGAACAACTTTTTGGGTTATCTCCACTTCTTTCTCTATAACATTCTTAGACTCTCCAGTAACCTCAATCTCATCCTCATCTTTGTCAACCACAATTTCAACCTCAGACGACATAGGTGGATCAATGGTCTGCTTACCCCCTCGAGTAGTAACTACCATACAATGCCCATCATTCTTCAGATTTTGGATGGTGTTGCTAGGAAGTATGCCAGACTGACGTGGGTTTACTGTAGTGGACAACTGATTCATCTGCTGCTCAAGTTGCTTGATTGACACTGCATGGGCATCAACTTTTTGACCAATACCAGACAAGTCATTCCTCATCTCCCTCACATTCTCATCAGTCGAATCAAACCTCTTCATCATTTTTTGCATGATATCCTCAATCTGTGACATACTACCCCCAACTTCCCTATTACCAGACTCTCGATTTGCAGGCGGAACATAAGGCCCAACCCTCTCATTTCTGTTTCCATAGCTGTTTCGGTTGTAGTTGTTGTTGCGTTTGTAGTTCCCATCCCGGACATATTGACCCTCTCGATTGTAGTTACCATAGTTCTGACCTTGGTTTCCTTGACCTTGGCACCAAATATCTGAAATGGAACCTTGGGCGTTGGCTCGAAAACCCCCCGTCTGCTTATTCACCAAGTAAGCATCCTCCTCATAGTAGCATTCCTCAACCGATGGTGGTGGATTCCTAGTCAAATAATTCACAGCATTTACCTTTTCGGCACCTCCACTTACATGGTTCAACACCAACCCAGTTCGGTCCTCATTTGAGCCATATCCTCACGAATGTCATCGGCAGATTGGCTAGGTGCAGATTGAACTGCAAATGTGCTCCTCCAAGTTTCTGACTTTCTAGTTCTCCAAGCTTTATTGTTTCGGGAAATCTTCTCTAGTTTCTCAGTGATCTCCTCAAAAGTGCACTCACCATATGATCCTCTAGCGATAATATCAAGCACAGCCTTACCATTGTCATCCTTACCTCTATAGAAATACTCCTTCAGTGACTCATCATCAATATGGTGGTTCGGAACACTTCTTATGAATGCAGTGAACCTATCCCATGAACTATTCACAGACTCTCTAGGTAGTGCCACGAAGTTGTTAAGCTTATCTTTGTGGTTCAGCTTCTTAGATAGTGGGAAGTACTTTGCCATGAACACCTTGTGCAGTTGATCCCGTGTGTGAATCGAGTTGTACGGAAGCTCAGAAAACCATATCGCAGCATCACCGGTCAATGATAAAGGGAAGACTCTCAACCCTATGATGTTCATATCCAACTTCGGTCGCCCTACACAACTCTTACAAATACTCCTCAACTTGGCCATGTGCTCATATGGATCTTTCGAATCCGTACCAGAAACAAACCCCTCATTGTAAGCATCTGCATCACACTACTAGTCACAATAAATGTATGCCATGGAGGTAGAGGAGGAAGAACAATGGGTCCTTCAAATTCGATAGTGTTGAATTTGACTCTGTAATTATCACGCAGTCTAGGTTCTGGTGGATCCTTCGCCCTCAATGCATCTCCAAGTAGATTACCACCATGATCATCAGCGTGCTCATTAACAACCCTAGAAGGCTGCAACTCAACTCCAACACCTAGATTTCCTCCAATTGGATTTATTTGGACCCCTTGATTATTCATCTTTCGCAAACTTTTGGTCAACTCTGGATCGTATGGAGTTAATGGTTCACCTTGACTCTGTGTACTTGGCATACACTAGAGTAGAAACCTGAGAGAAACAAAAGAAAAAGAAAAATTAGGAAATAATTGACTAAAGTACAATAATGTACTTAAGCTTAATCTAAAAGCCTTATTCCCAGGAAGCGGCGCCAAAATTTGATACACTCAAATTACACCTCCCTAAAGAAGTATAAGCGATCGTTGTCAAATAAAGAACCCAACTAGTAGGTTGGGGTCGATCCCACGAGGAATATGGTTTAGACTTAAACTTAACTCACTATTATATTCGTTTAGTAAACTTATTTTCGAGACAAGTAGGTAAAGGGGGGTGGGGGATTTGTGTAACAAATAACTGATTGTAGTCAAGTAACAAGTGAGCAAGATTCAAACTTTGTTGTTATCAATGAGAGAGAGAAACTAGAGCATATGTGTTCCCCAGAAGCTCAAAATGTGGTAATCTTAATAATAGTAATCCTATCCTAGTGTATCACATGCAAAGTGGTAAGATATGTATCCCTAAGTGCTTGGTCTAACAAATAGGAAATTCACCCCATACCTTGGTCCGGCTACGTGTGTATAATTTACTAACCCTTACCTTTACCTCAGATTAGACATCACATCAATGTATGGCTTAGTTTTCACCCTCGCACGAATTGACATTAGACTATTAGATAGTATCACACCAAATCTCTATTGATAATTCTTTACTTATTAACTACCTTTTTGGTCCGGCAAGTAGCAACAAGGCGAGTTCTAACGCGTGCACTCATTAAAAAGACTTCTAAACGAAAGAATTATCAATGCATGCATCAACACTATTCAAGAATTACTTAGTTAGTATTCATACTTTGTTAATCGCTCATGGTTCCCATTTAGTTACTCATACTTGGAAGAATACAATTCATATTCTTAGAAGAAGAATTCATGAACTTACGTAATGAGTAGAAGACACCCGAAATCTCCAATTGAAATTCAAAGCCAAAATCTTTATAAACCGAAAATAGGAAATCAATTTGCCAAAGGTTGAAAGTTAATTCCAAAGAAAATATCAAGAACTAAAACTTAACAATAATGTCTAACTTCCAAAAATGAGGTTTACATAACCTATTTATAGAAAAACTTATCCTAAACAAAAAGGAAATGAAATAAGAAAATGAATTGTTGGACGCGGCTTAGATCGACGAGACTAACCTACGGGCCATGGATCGATCTACGGTCCCTTCCGTAGCTCAAGACTTAGACTTTTTCTCATAAGCTGGAACCTTCATCTTTCAGACACAAACGACGGACGTGCAGTATAGACCGTAGGTTGACCTACGGTCCGTGGGTCCCCATCCGTGGCTCCACACTTAGAACTTTTCCTCAGGTACTGGAACTCAAGATCTCTAAATCAATCGACGGTTGTGCAGGACGGCCCATGGGTCGACCTACGGTTCATCACTCTCTACTGTAGGTCCACACTTGATCAGATTTCCTTGAGGATCATTCCACGCCAGCCCAACGACGGACCGTGACTGGACCTACGGTCCGTAGGTCACTTTCGTGGGTGGCCATTTCTACAGAATTTCAGTTGTCTCTCTCTCGACCTCGTCCAAGTCTATTTCCTACAAATATAGCACAATAAACATTGGTTCTAATACAAAATTGCCCTAGACACACACAACTCTTAAGTGAAATGTATTAAAAATACCGTAAACTCATGATATATCACCATATCATCGTGATGGGTGACTTTCCTGCCTGGCTGCACTGTTCCTCTACTTGCGTTACCATTTCCCCTACCTCCACGATGTCGTTTATTTCCTCCTTGCCTACCTTGTGGTCACCCTCGGCCATTATTACCATTTCTGTAGGCACCACTGCTCTAGACTGCTGCTGCGTGGAATCCGACATGTGTGGGTGGGGACAATCTCTCCTCATATGCCTAGGTTCTCTACAGTTGTAACAAGTACGATCAAAAGATGGCTTGTTGCCCGCCGAAGGTGCAACTCCCTGGCTATCTTGAATCAAATTATGAGGTGGAGTTCCCGAGTAATTACCTGTAGAGGCGGGCATAGCGGAATGAATTGGCTTAGCTGCAAGTGTTGGCCTTCCTGAGCCCTTGGAGTAAGAACCTTGAAAGTTACCCGTATTCTTGGCCCTCTTAGCCAATGCCTTAGCATAACCGTCTCGCCTCACCCTCTCCACTTTCTTCACAAAGTCTGTTACCTCATTAAAGTTTTTTCCTGCAGAGGTCATATGAACAAATAATACTTGCAACTCAGAATTTAGTCCCTTAATAAATAAATGGATCCTCTCTTCCTCAGTAGTCAGTAGTTGAGTAGCATATCTAGACAAAACTTACCACCTTGCTCCAACGCCATGAACTCATCCTTCTTACGATCTCTCAAATTCCGAGGCACATACTTCTCTAAAAATAGGGCATTAAACTGAGTCCAAGTATGCATTCCACATAAGCTCTCCACCACTGCTTAGCCTCACCTTAAAGCTGAAGAGTCACAAACTTTACCCCATGCTAATGGACAATTCTCAACTTATGAAGCCTAGCATAACAATCTAAGATGAACTTATACGCATCCTTACTCTCGAAACCATGGAACACAGGTGGTTTCAACTTCAAGAACTTAGTCAACGTCTCATGCTCATTACCAGTCATAACATGACCCAACAAAAGACGTAAGAAAGCATCATTATCCCCAGTTCCACCCACCTTGGGTGGAGTGATAGCAACAGTGGGATTGACAGGAGCTTGAGTCGCTTGAACATAGGAAAGCACTCCAGGACCAACCAATCCTTTCAAGAACGACATAATATGCTGGGCTAACACTGGGTTCAAAGGAGGAATACATGTTGTCTCAGCCTGCACCTCTTCTTCTTGTCCAACAACCTCATCATTCTCAACCTCTATGTTCTCCTCCACTTCTTCATGATGTGCAGGAGGGGCCTTATTTCTGGGAGCATCTCCAACCGGTGCTCCATCACTAGTAGGTAATGCCCTTCCTCAGCCTCTACCCCTAGCTCTTCATCTACCCCTACCTCGACCGCGACCTCTCGTTGCAGATTCCTTAGCTGGAGCATTGACGGGAGCTACGGGCCTGACGTTGTTAAATCTAGTATTAATCATCTACAGATAGAAGAGTGAAGGAGGTTAGATACCAATTTGAATTGCCAGATACCAATTGGAATCAAGTTACAGCACGAAAGGAGAAAAGAAAAAATAGACAGATTTCCTAAAGTCCTATAGCCTCTCGAAGAAAAGTACACACATTTATGTACCGTTCTGTAAGACTCTACTAAACTCATTTTGGTACATCGAGATCAACAAACCTAGGTTCTGATACCAACTTTGTCATGACCCAAACCATTGTGACTGGCGCCCACACTAACCCTTCGGTGGGAGAACTATTACTACAACCCAAACTAACAACTCAACCAAAATACTAAGGCATTTCAGTTACGGAAGCAAGTTAAATGCTAAGAAAAAAGAAAAGGGAGTTCCCATAAACTCAAAAATAGTAGTCTAAATACTAAACAAATGCGGAAATAAATGCCTAGAACGTGAAAGTCTACATACCAAAACATCTAAAGTTCAACCATAAGTCTAAACAAGAAGGGATACAACACCAAACTAAACATAAAACTAACTAAAGAACTTGTCTAAGTTTGGAATATGGACATGGACAGAAAGAGAACTCATGGTAGCCCGAAAGAACTGACTCACCCTTGAATTTGAATGATCACTGATCTTCTAAGCAAGGTTTGTCAATAGCCACCTGAAGATGCCATGTAATTAACAAAGAAAGAGCAAGTGCAGTATCAGTACACAACCACAATGTACTAGTGGAATCACAGGGCTATCCCAATAAGTGCAACATACATAAGCCAATACAACATAATAGTAGCATGCATAAACCAAATGTATATGATATCAACAACATTCAAGAACAATGGAGCATTTCACAATTCTCAATTATACAGTTATGTCAAGTAAATGGTCCTCTCATGGAACCCAAACCCAAACTGTTAGCATACCGGAATGTGGTACCCGATCCAATGATTATGTCGGAACGTGGCAATCAATCCCATAATTATGCCGGAATGTGGCAACCGATCCCATAATTATTCCGAAACATGAAAACCGATCCCATAATTATGCCAGAATATGGCAACCGATCCAAGTTAGTGTGTTCGAATGCAACACCCGATCCATTCAACAAGCCACAATCACAATCACAAGTATATTCTAATAATCATACAATCAAGTCATAATTCATGGCATTCATCATTCATCTATCTCATTTACAACTAGTGTGATCAACAATGCAACATTCACATACATACACGTATTATAATGAAGCAAAAACAAACATATATCACACATTCATGAGATCACAACCATCACCTACCTTGAAACAAGCTTGAATCCCCTAAGAAACTTGATTCTTCCCATTCCGGATTCGTTCCGCTTGTTATTGGTCTACAAACAATCATAATAACACGAAAATCAATAAACAATAACTAATTTCCTGGATTACCAACAATCCCATCAACCCTAGATCAAATCCATGATTCTAATACCCAAAATTAGGGCTTTTTCCACCATAATTCTCATATCAAAACCCTCCCCCATCAATAATTACCCACTAGATTACAATCTACGGATCGAACAACGGATTTGGGGAGTTAAAATCTTACCTTTAGCCTCAGGAATGGTGGAAAACTGTCAATAAAAGCCCTGGGTTCATTCCTTAGCTCTCAAGTTTAAAAATTACAGAATAAAATATTTTTGGGGTTTATTTTCTTCTTTAAGTAGCGACTGTCCCGCCACAGCAGTACTCAACTCGCTACAGCGGCCCCGCCCTGGCAGGAATAATCCCGTCTTAGCGGTTTGCACGAAAGTAGTGAGTCTTTTTAAGAATTCAAAACTCTCATTTCACAACACACCTTCATCCCATGACACTCAAACAATACCCGTTCACGCTAAGATCAATTTTGGGAGTTCTACTCGCCGGAATTCAATTTCGTAAAGTCGTACAATTTCCTTAACGTCTTAGCTATCTACTCATGTGATCAAATTCATAATTAGATTACCCTATTGTTACCAGATTTCCCTAGACTTTTCTTACTCCGATTTCGTCCAAATCTGGACTAGGTTGAGAAATTCCAAGATACTATGAAAAAAAAATTGGCCCAAAAAATTTCTCGGTTGGCTTTTCTTTAAGGACGGAAACAGGTTGTTACACATCTATAAAGATTCAATGTTTTTTAGATGGTCATATTTCTACTAAGTTTATTCATCCTAACTTGATTATTCTTTGATAGTGAAAGATATTTTTGTTCAATCCTTTATATCAGTTGTTTTCTTTTATGTTTTTATAGGTGTTTTTGGATGAAATTGCAACAACTTGAAGGTTGCTTGGAGTATTTTGGTATATTCAATGAATTCTTCAAAAGGTACATATAATGTAAAGTCAATATGCAATGTTATAACTTTTTGTTTAATTTTTATTTATTTATTTTCAATTGAAGGATGATACACAAATCGATGTACCAATTATTTATTGGATAATCGTTTGTATAGAATAAAGAACAATTTTATGTATAAGATGACATTCATCTACATGTTTGTGATGTAAATTTTGTTTTTAGAGATTTAAATTTTTTATTCTTTAGAACAAGTTGGATTGGGTAGGACTATAGTAATTGAATAATTGGTGATTTGTGAATGTGATATTCCTTTATAAAAATTATCATTGTTACTAGAGTTACTTCATAAACCATCTCTTAGTTATATATGAAATGAAAATCAATTCATATGTGATTTGTATCTAAATACTCTCAACAGAAGAGGAAGAATTGAAGAAAAAATTGAAGTAAATATAATAAAAGATGCAATATTAAATAATATTGATGCATTTTGCATCTTCGTTATATTGGCTAAGTAAAATTTTCTTTTTCTATGAAGTTTTAAAAGTTATTGCTTTAGGTATTTTGTTCAGAAATAGAAGTTTTAGCATTTATAAAAAAAATTAGCAAATTTTATGTAATATGGAACATGAATTTGAGATTTTTCTTCTTATTCGCTCATAAAGTGATTTTATTATGATTGGACTAACCATGATATTGTTATATATTTCTTTGTAGATATATTCCATAAAATTCATAATGATTTACCCCCTCTGTTCCTAATTACTTGTCCACTTTTCCTTTTTTTACTTGTCCCTAATTACTTGTCCATTTTGACAAATCAAGAAAGGATAAAAAAATTTTTATCTATTATACCCTCAATTAATTACTTTGAAAAAGGTATAACTTTCTGAAAATCTTAAGTTTTTAATTCATCCACTTCATAATTAATAGGGGTAAAATGGTAAACTCACTTTATCAATAATTATTTTCTTAATAGGTGTGTCAATTCAAAAGTTGACAAGTAATTAGGGACAGAGGAAGTACTAGCCATCATAAGAAGACATATCTCTATACTACTTATGTAAAATTAAATTTCATTCCCCACTACAACTTCTTATATGTAATTATAAAAAGGAGATTATAATTTTAAAAAAGATATATGTTATATTTTTTCAGATAAACATATATTTAATTGCATCATAGAATATGTCCCTTTTTAAAAATTATTGTAACACCTCTGATTCGAGAAGATGAAAAAATACAGCTTTTCAGGATCTGGTGTCAGAACCAACAGAAGCCATCGATGGACCGTGTGTCAAACCACGGACCGTAGGTGGGGTCCCGTCGTTAGATTCCAGACTTAGGGATCTTTAATCCCATCCACGACCGACCAGTATGGTCCGTGGTTGGACCTACGGACCGTAGGTGAGGGTCATCAACTATTTAGAGGAAAATGGCTTTTGGGTCAACTTCAAATGGTCATATCTTTTAGTACAAAATGAATTAGGTGGCCCATGACCTATCAAGTAGAAGATAATTAAATCCCTTTTCCAACGGCACCGAGTTTGCTAAAATCTAAGCTCAGAGTAAAAAGTTATGCTTGTTTTAGTGAAGCCCTGTCGGGCAGGAAACGAACCACGACCCAGTTGACGGGCAGTGGTTCAAACAACGGCCCGTTAGTCCACTTGTGAGTGACACTTCGTCAACTTTAAGTCAGGGTCATTTTTTTCCTTTCCCTATATGTTGGGGGCACTTAAACTACATTGTTTGATGCCTAAACTACATTATTTTACTCAGTTTATGCCTAATAATCTAGTCAGACATACCTTGAACCCTCATTCTCCACAAATCATCCAAGTTAGAATGAACATAAGAGAAAGAGGTGCCAATTTATTTTAAGAACAAGCAGAAGTGTTCTTCGAAGTTCAGCCCAAAAATTCAAAGAATTTATCCGTAAATTTCATCATCAGGTATGTGGAATCTCACTAGTGGGTTCCTTTCATCCCGTAGGACCCTAGAATTCAGCCAGTTCCTTGATTTCACATAACTTGTTTAGACCCACGGTTTATAAAATCTTGGGAATTGTGGTGATTGATTTCAGCTGCTATAGTATCCAAAGTCTAAATAACATATTTTCTTGGAAACGTTTCATAATTCCTCGTATAAAACTCATAACTTTAGTTTGTATAATTTCTCTTAGCTCATGAATTATTCTTTCTAGGTTAGTAAACAGAAATTCATGCTCCAAGGCTCGAATGTCACATTATTAGTATAAAAATAATTCATTCTCAGATCGCATGTCAATATTTTGAGCTATTTAGTATTTTAGTACATTTAGCTTCATGAATAATCAGTTGGGAGTACACTTGGCACAATGTTGGACTAGGGTTCTACATACCCTCAAAGTCCCAAAACTACGTGTCTGCGTAGGTTTATAAGTCCCCTCAACTAGGCATCAGATTTAGTGATCACGCCACAGTTATGCCTCTATACCCCTGGCAAGGTATATTGGGTCCTCTCGATGGTGCGTATACATCGGACTCCACGTTTATCTCACATGGTTTATGTCGGTTAATAGTAACTCCCACAGTCAGACTCTTAGTGCATTGATAAGGCTTTCAATATATATTTTTTAGTATCCAGTTCAACATGTACCTTCATGATTAGTACTTGGTCATTGCATTTAGTTAGTTTTTTTCCAATTATACTTTAGTACATATCTATGTCTTTGTTCAGATTATATCATTACTCAGTTATGTATTGTTCAGCCTATATACTTTATTCAGCTTAGTATCTATATCCTGCATGCTCGGTACATTTCAAGTACTGACGCATACTTTGCGTTATATCATTTCATGATGTAGGTTCAGGTACTTAGCATCCAGATCACGCATAGATCGATTCTCGATCCGCATTCGGCATCTTCAGTGGTGAGTTCTCATATTCTGAGGACAATAGACATGCTTTCATTTTAGTCATTATTTTTAGTTTCAGTCTTGCTAGAGTTAGCTAGGGGTATATCCCAGCAACTCAATTCAGTTAGAGGCTTTTCAGACATAGTAGTATATCCAGATTGATTTGTTAAGTGGTTGTTCCAGTTACCATTAAACTCTTATTGTTTCATATTTATATTCAGACTATTTGGGTTTTGTCCCCTCTTCATATATCTATTGATTTAGCTTCCGCATAATACATGTTTTACTTAGTTATTTGCAGTATACTTATGATATGCCAGACTCAGAGTTAGCTTGGGGTCACTCGTGATCCTAGGTCCCGTGTTACGTCAACGGGGTAGCCTCGAGGCGTGACAATTATCATCCTTAATATATAGTTACTTCATAAATCATCTCCTATTTATATATAAAAATCAAGTCATTTATAATTTGTAACTTAAATATATTCGTATAGGGAAAACGTGCAACACACGTTCCTAGAGACTAGTATATATATATATATATAGTAAAACTAGGTTCGATTGTAACATTGGGATTCGATCATCTGAAAATGGAGAAAATCCTATTAAATGCATCACCTCAAAAATAATTTAGCCACACGCAAATTCAGATTCAATTATAATTTAGTGGATATAACAAGTTTATAAATTTTTACACTAAAAAATAGTGAAAAAAATTCGATTGGAAAGCAAAAATTTGAACTTAATGATCTTTTTGAAGAAAAAAAAGTCTTTGAGAATACTGTACAGAAAGATACTCTACAAAAGTTATATTGGAATACATAGAAATTGATTTTAGATAAAATTATTTGCACCCAAATAATGAAAAGACACACCTTTTCATTTGAAGATACCTCTTTTTTTTTTGTTCAAAAGGGCTTTTATTTATAATAAAAACTAGACTGACATTACATAAGGGTTGTTTTCCCCCTCTGTTATAATGTGATCCAGCATAGTAGGAACTTCTAGATATGCAGATGGATGAGGAAAATTTATGAGTTCATCCCCATCCTCTGCTAAAGTGGAATTCAAAATACTAAGATTACCAAGTTTTGCTAGATTAGTACAATTTATAGTGCTAGTTTTCCTAGTAATATATCCTCCAATAGAATCATTATTTAAGCAATCCTCGGTCCATGGTGGAGGTTCCATCAAAAACTTTACTTCATTTGATGTGGCTCTCTTTTGTCCTTCACTTGCTAATATGTGAGCCACTGTGTTGCCTTCCCAAAAGTTATGCCGGATCTGGGGATTCCCCAGTTTCCTCAGTGCATACCCGCAGTCATTTACAATGTTAGAAAAAATGGGGGATGGGTGTTAAATTAGTTTGATCACCTCCGTAGCATCTGTTTCAACTTCAGTAATGCTTAATTCATAAGCAATGGCCAACTCTAACCTTGAAGAAGAGCTTGAAGTTCCATATGAATGTGATTAACACCTGCACTTCGTTTGTAGAATCCAGCAATCCAATTCCCACAATTATCTCGAAAGACACAACCAATACCATTAAACCTGTTGTTTTGGTTGTAGGACCCATCCACATTAAGTTTAATACCAGACGACAAGGGAGGAAACCAACTGACTTTGATAACAATTTTATTGTTGCTACAACCAGTAGAGCCCGTGGTATATTTAAATGCAAGAACACGGTCCAAGAGGTTAGTAATATTAATAGGTCTAGCACAATTATGAAATTTTTTGTAATTTCTATTAAGCCAAATATGCCAAAGTGCAAAGGGATAGAAAAAGTCCCAGGAAATGAGAGAGTTGTCAAAGGAATGGTTAATGGAGTGAAGGTCTAAGAGCCAGGTGCCGGAAGGAGTAAGAAGGTTTATATGAAAATTCGACCAGAAGGATGTGACAACAGGACAATTGAGGAAGATATGATGGATATTTTCTTCATCCATGTTACACATTCTGCAAATAAAGGAACGAGTTATGTTTAGTCTATGCAGGAAAGAGCTTGTGGGGAGACGATTGTGAAAACAAAGCCAAATGAAGAATCTGATCTTACTAAGTGTAGGAATTTTCCAAATCCAATTACAATCAGTATAACTAGTAATCGAAGGCGAGATGATATCATAAACTGAAGAGGTAGTAAAAAGACCATTATTGTTTAAAGACCACGAAGGAAAGTCAAATTTATTAAGCCCCTCCGTAAAGATAGCAGAAGAAATTTTGTTTTTAATATCCTCAGGGAAACTAAAGGAGCAGTCTTCAAGGTTCCAAGAGTTGTTAACATAGATGTCACTGATAGTTTTGTTAATATCGATATGGTGGATGGGACCATGGATGAGGGATCTGAGATTGCAATTTGGAGGGATCCAGTTTTGCTCCCAAATATTAATATGAATACCAGTCACAACATTCCAAAAATTACCCTTGTTACAAATATCCCAACCCAACCTAATGTTCTTAGCAATAAAAGATTTACAAGACTTTCTGGAGCGCCCAATGTATTGGTTAATCAGACAGCTAGACCAAAGAGCATAAGCATTTGAGAAGAGTCTCCACGCAAGGCAAGCTAAAGAAGCCTTGTTTTTATCCCTAGCTTTGATAATACCCAGGCAACCCTTTGACTTCGGTTTGGTGATTATATCCCAACTAAGGTAATGCAACTTTTTCTTAATCGAGGTCGACCCCCATAAGAAATCATGCTGGTCTTTGTCTATGGCTTGAAGAGTAACTAGGCAATTTGAAAATTTGCTTTGCATAGTTAGCAATGGTATTTAAAGTAGATTGGATAAGGACAAGCCTACCAGCAGGGTGAGGAAGTTTTTTTCCAGTTAGCCAGTCTAGCATGAATATTATCAAGAATAAAATTGAAATCAGATTGATTAGGGGCATGCGAAAGGATTGGGAACCCCAAGTATTTGCCGAAGTGGGATGACTGCTGGACATTGAGGACGGAAGTGGCGTGACCAATGATAGAGGTAGTACAGGTAAAGGAGAAGATGATTTTTGATTTAGAGTGATTTATGGATTGGCTTGATAGAGAGCAAAATTTATTGATGATACTGCAAATGATGTCAAAACTTATTTGTTGAGCACTAGCCATAAAGGTGAGATCATCAGCATAAAAGAGGTGTGAGAGGGGAGGGGCTTTAGGGCTAATTTTAATAGGCTCCCAAATTCTTAAGTTAACCTGGTGGTTAATACAAACTGACAGCATTTCCATACAGAGAATAAACATATAAGGAGACATCGGATCGCCCTTACGGATACCCCTAGAGGGGCTAAAGAACTCAGTTTTAGATCAGTTCACGGGGATAGAGATGGTACTGGTCGAGATGCAACTCATAATGAGTGTCTTGATATTATTAGGAAATTTAAAAAACTTAAGGGTTTCGAGGATAAAAGACCATTCTAACTTATCGAAAGCTTTTTCAAGATCAATCTTAAGGACAAAACTACCCCATTTCTTCTTCGAATTCTTGAGATAATGGATAACCTCCTGAATGATAATAGCATTCTCCGTAGGTCTCCTGCCTTTACGGAAACTGCTTTGATAAGGGCTTATGAGGGTCTCTAAAAAGGTTTCATACGGTTTACTATGATTTTGGTAATGACTTTATAGATAGTGTTGCACAACCCGATAGGCCTGAAATTTTTAAGATGATTTGCATTAGGAATTTTTGGAATGAGGTAGAGATAGGTAGTATTAAGATTGCGGAGCATGGCGGCATTCTTAAAAATGGAATGGCAGGTTTCCAGGACGAATTGACCAACTATCTCCCAATGCTTTTGGTAGAAAGAGGGATGAAGGCCATCAGGTCTAGGAGATTTGAAGGGTTTGAAAGAGTAAACAGCCTTAACAATTTCATGTTCCTAAAAAGGATAGTCAAGAGGAGACATGTCAATATTATGGGAGGAGAAGTGGTTGAGGTCAGGATTGTGGTGAAGAGAAATTGTGAGAGGTAGTAAAGATTTTTTGGAAATAATTTGAGGTATGATTAAGGATACTAGAATGACTGGAGATCCAATCACCATTGTCGTCTTTGAAGAAGGAGATATTATTCCTTCGTCTACGATTAAGGACGGAGATCTGGAAAAACTTAGTATTAGCATCACCATCATTTATCCAGTTGAGACAGGAGCGTATACGCCAATGATCCTCCTCAATCTTGCAGAGGTCGTTGTACTCCGAGGTAAGTTGAATACTAAGATTTTGAAGGAAAGAGTTTGTACGGAAAGAAGGGCTGTTTTGAAGGCCCTTGAGTCTAGCCAATATGTGATTTTTCTTTTTCCTAAAATACCCAAAGGTGGTTCTGCTCCAATCCTCAACTGTAGGGACAAATTGGTGGTAAGCAGAGGTATGATCTCTATTGAGCCAACAGCTCAATAGTTTTGAAATCATGGTGGTCGTACCAATAATTTTCAAGACGAAAGGGCTTGTTACTGTTATGACGATCAATATTGTCAAGAGGAACAAGGAGAGGGGAGTGATCCGAATAGGTACGAGGAAGGTGAGTAACAGAGGCGTTTTGATAAGACTGATTCCAGAGCTCATTAGCAAAACACCTATCGAGTCTCTCTAGAATAAGACCTCTGCCATATCTATTATTAGACCAAGTAAAATCACTCCCTTTAAAACCTAAATCAATCAAGCCACAATAATTAGCACTATTAACAAAACTGTTAGCTCTAGACCAGTTAATAGGGTTTCCTCCGCATTTATCCGCTTGGCAAGTAATGTCATTAAAGTCCCCTCCGACAAACCAAGGGCCATCGTAGTGGTCTTTAATACTTTTAAGATTATTCCAAAGGGTTTCTCTATGAAGTAAATTATGGCTAGCCAATGGGGTTTATTAGGAAGTACCTCAACTGTTGCATTCAATTCCTGGAAGGTCTGCCTCATGCGAGTAATCCTAACTTGATCCTCATGCCACATAATAACAGTACCCCCAACGCAACCAGAAGTTGGAGCTTCGATCATACCAGTGAAGTTTTACTCATTCTTTAGAAATTCATGATTTTCCATCTTAGTTTCGAGTAGAGCCAAAATACAAGGAGTGTAAGTATTAAGAAGATCTTTCATATTCCTTCTAAAGGCCGCATTATTAGCACCCCTAACGTTCCAAATATTCAAAGTAGGGTTTCTATTCATCATGAATGGGTAGATGTTTTGTATCTCCTGTTCCTGTCCCAGAAAAGGCATTATCTTGATAGAGGGGCCGGGGTCACCACCATTGCCAGTTTCGCCGCCAACTTAATGATCGGAGGACGAATGTCTATGGAGCATTTCTTCAGAGTTGGTTTACATTTGAAGATGTACTTCTTGTCCTCCATTTCTGGAAATAGCATAAGGGCCACTTCTTTTAGGTCTGCTATTTCGGTGAACGAGGGCATATGGGGTATTTCTTCTACTCCCATGTTGAAGTTCTCCAGAGGGAATACTGGTGGAATTGAATTTGGAGGTGGAACAACCTCCAGAGGATTTTGAGGAAACCATGGAAAAATAGTGGGTTTTCCTGGATCGATTCTATAGGACTGAAGAATGGGAGGTTCTGGTTTGTTATTGGGTTTAGGATTGGATTGAAGTGTGCAGGCAGCCCCCATAGATGTTGCATGTTGTGGTAGATCAATGGGGCTACTGCAGGAGAAAGAGGGTTCATTAGGTTGTTGATCCAAAGGTGATTGAGATAATTGTCCATTGCCAACTTCATTCCTTCCGTAATGAGTTGTGCTAAGAAGTTTGGGTTATTCGTAGTATCACCATCACCTCCTGACCGTTCAGGTCCATTGAGAAGAAGACTGCCTGATTCATTAATCTTTGTTCGATCCAAGATAACGGAGGATGATCCTGAGGTAAAGCATTGGTCGCGTAGACCAGTGGAGGGTTCATCATTTGTGGTAAAGGAGGAAGAGCATTTGTGGTAAAGGAGGAAGATCGACATTCTCCATCTTTTTGGTTAGTAAGAAGAGCTTGTTCTTCCTTTTTTTTAGTGGGAGAGTGAACTTCCTGGAGCTCATTTGGACTGGGTGGGAGCTCCGGGGTTTTAAAATTGTTTGAGTGATTGAGGATATATTTCTTGAGATATGATTTACATGGGATTGGTAGGAATTCGAAGGGGTATAGTAGAAGGGGGCGTAGGCGTAGGCGTAGGGTAAGTTTGCATGCATGCTAGTACATTTGTCCAATATTTTATTAGGGAATGCCACCTGTTTATCTTTAGGAAAATTGTTGTCTATCCTAATTTGATTACAGCTATAATTATTAGTAATAGGCGAAGTAAACATATTTTTACCACGGGTTTCACCCATGCACAGATTGAGAGGAGTGTTTAGTAATAGAAGATTTAATCCCCTGAGTACACGTGTCTTGAACACTTGTCATCATGTTAGGAGAGATGTGGGTAGAGGAATCGCCAACGACGACAGTGGGGGTGGTTCGACAGAGAGAGGGAAGCAAATTGGTTGGGGGTAATAGGAAGAGGAGGATTTATTTCAGAGGTATCCTGATAATTAAAGTCAGTAATTTCTGGGAAAAGCATGATCAGAATTATGGGGGAACTTACCATGTTCTTTGGGAATGCTAACAGTAGCAGCATCTTGTGCCATGTAGGAGGGCATTTCTTGCTCCTCTGAAGTATCTGGAAGGATTAGTTGGTCTATAAGCATATCTTTATAAGATGGGGAATTTTTATGGGTTACAACCTGATCTTTTCTGTCAGGAGGTTTAGCTGGAAGCGATGCAGAAACAGCGTCTCCTTCATTGAAGGGAAGTTTTCTTAGAGGCAAGGCAGAGAATACCTCTTCATTTTGAATATTTATCAGTATTAATTTTATTTAAACAAAATTTCAACAATCCCTATATTATAAACTATTCAACCACCATGATCTTGACAAGTTCGAAATAATTTATCTCAAAATTAATAATTAGTATTCGAATAAGTTATTCCTCTCTTCTTTTTGGTGGTATAGTCTTATTTTAGGTGTCAAAATGACTTAGACTTGGCAGAATATAACATAAGGTATCTAAAATGAACAAAACTTAGTTAAGGTGTCTAAGTAAAAATTAATGTCAACTTAAGGGATCACCAATGAACACCGCCTTCTTTAAAATAATCATTTATTAACCATTAGTTCTTAAATAATATGGACTATACATAAGTACGTTAATTAAAACCCACATAATTATTTAACAAAAAGAAAAGATTAGGGAAATTTTCTAATACAATGGCGTACAGGGACTGTCGCCGCCACTTATATTAAGAAGTGCATATAATTTCATCCTCTCTCGTTTAAAGAGTTTTGGCACAGCAAGAAAAATAGTACTCCTCCGTCTAATTAATAATACTTATTCATTATTAATTTAACACACCTTTTAAGAAATAATAAATAACAAAAGTAATATTACTATGTTATCATTTAATTTTATTAAATTTAATATTTTGAGAAAAATGTGTATGATGATAACTTATACTCCCCGTCTCATTTTATGGGATATAGTTTGACTCGGCACAGAATTTAACAAAGAAATGAAGACTTTTAAAACTTGTGGTCCAAAATGAATGATAGAAATTTGTGTGACTGTAAATGTAAAGTAGACATTCTTTTTGGGACTGACTAAAAAGGAGAGTAAGTCATATAAATTGGGACAGAGGAAACATTTAATAACAAGGGTAAAATAGACATAAAAAATAAATTATCTCTTAATTTTTAAATTAAACAAATATTATTCAATAAATAATTAATTTTAATATAATGGACAATTATTATTGAACGAAGGAGTAAAACTTCCCACTCCAAAAAATAAGAAATCCTTTGGTCAAAACTATTTTTCAATAATAAACTTTTGCCGTCATAAATCCATGCCTAGATAATTTAAAAAATTGATTATGTGGCCAATCAAAAGGAGCGTTCACATGAAGCTAACCTGTATCAATTAATTGGCCAAATATTACATTTTATACAAATAATTGGCGATTCGTCGTCTCTCTTTCCCCTTTATTTTTTCTTTTACTTTATCGACCAATTATTTCAATAAAAATTAACAGTGACTTTTTTTAAAAATTAAATCATAAAGTAGAGTTTTGAAAAAGGAATCTCATAAAACAACGAAACATCAAAACTGAATAACTGATAGTCAACATAATTAAAAAACTGACCAAAAATTAAGTTTTCTTTCAAGAAATTTCTCATGTGTCGAACATCAAGTTCTAGGTTATCTATTTAGATGTAAGTGTGGTTCTTGATACCAATTATTAGAAAATTACATGCACAACAGAATCATATCAGAATCACAATCCTTACATGAATAATAGACAAACAATACATTTATGCTAGAACATATACAACTATTGCTAGAATACATGAACTTGTTGAAATTTAATTCAAGAATTACCTCTTGAAGCGTGAGCATTTACCTTCCAACAAATCATTAAGTCCGAATTCGGTTTTGCGGTCTTCTACAGTGTTCCAAAGTTCACATCCAAACTCTCTCAATACTTGGGTGGGCAAGTATTGTATAGAAAATTGATTGTCTTTCTACGTTAGAAGAATCCCTAATTATAGAGATTTCTTCCCAGACCAAAAAGGAGAAGAAACCTGTTACAACCCGAGTCTACACTCTGTACGTGGCCGACACTCGAGAACCATTGTTGGTCTCCAAGAGAACCCTCATCCTGGCTGACTACAAGCGGGAGACTAATTCAAGCATACATAAGCTTTAAAATGAATTAAGTTCATTGAACTCAAATACTCAACTTAAAAAAATCTGAACAATACTCAAAAGAAAGTAAATACAAAAAACTCCTCAACTCTGTCTATCTATGAAACCTCTATTACTCAAAAAGTATGTCGGGACAAGACCCGCGATATCTCAAGACAACTAACTAGAAAGTAAATGTGGGGACCTCTGGAATACAAAGAGGCTCACTAAAGCTAACTGAAGTGTAGAGTGATCTCAACGGAGCGCCTAATGATAATCCTAACACATGTATCTTCATCATAAAAGGATGCAGGTCGAATGACACCAGTATATGGAATGTACGAGTATAATATGGCTGAGTAAACAAATAACTGAACTGATAAGACTACGTACAATAGATAAACTCAACTGAACATAAAGGATTAAAGAATGAAATCATTTAAAACTTTACAAAATACTTTCTCGTCTATGAATTCAATATAATAAGTGATATACAAAAATACACTTTAACTCTATTGGGAGATGCTCTAACCAACAACCATCACTATGAGTTATGTGGTGATACAACGTCTCGTCCACACTGCTAGAACTATCATATACCTTGCTGGGGTATAGAACACCTCAACTAAGTGGATCCACTAAGCTATGCTTAAAAGTATTAAGGAGTCATCTAAAAAGTATGACCATTTACCCATGTTGGCATACATGGTTTATGGGGGTTGTGAGTTGTCTGAACTGTCCTCCATAATGGTGCTCAATACTACTCCCAATAATATATACTCATGCTCATATGTTTAAAAAAATCATAACTATTCCTCTTGTTTGAGATAATTGCTCAAATTATCCTCTTAAAAGAGGTAACTGCTCTAGAAATAACTTTTGAACTCATAACTCATTTAGAAATCTTAGTTTCTCTTTTATCAATGTAAAAATTGATGCCTCTGAAAATACATAGTCCCCTTATACTCATACTTGAAAACTCTTTCTGAAAAATATTTCAGAATCATATTATAATACGATCATTGATGACTCGGGAAGTCATATTGCATAAACCTTGATGGTATATCTAGATACCATACTACTTAAACATTGATGGCATACTCGATTGTCATACTAATCATGTTTTAGAAACTCTTTCTCAAAACTCATCTTTACTTTCTCAAAAACTCAAATGTTGGTTTTTAAAAAAAGCTTCTCAAAATTTATAACACAAAATAGGATTCATTCTTAAATATAGATATGAACAAATCAACTCAAGGATCTCAATAACAATATAGAAACTCAATAATTAGGAATATAATTTTTCAAAGAAACATGAACTCAAGAACTCAAAATCAACTTATCTCAAGAATACTCAAATCTAGGGAAAGAATCCTAGATTACTCTTTTACTGTTCTGAAAGTAGATGTAGGGCGTGAGGACGAACTAGTCCAACACTACGATAGCCTTACATACTTGGAAGAACAAGGTTCTTGAAGAATTTTTAAAAAGAACCTGGTTAGAAGTCTTGAACCCCTAGCTTGAAGGTAAACAATCAAGAAAACCTTTCTTGAGATTACTTGAATTAGTTTCTTAAAACTCTATGGCCACAAAATATGATTTTCATTAGTGATTCATAATTGTATGGAGGAATTTGAGTTGGAAATAATGGAATTCTTGGAGAAAGACTTACTTTGAAGAAGAATCTTGAAAAAGATTGGAAGAACCTTGAATGGAGTTTTCTACTTTGATTTTTCCTTAGGGTTTTACCTTAGGGTTGAAGAGAGAAGAGAATGATGGATAAAGCGAGAAAATCTGATTTTTTTGGGTCTTTAATTAGTCAAATTTAGAATGATGGATAAAGCGAGAAAATATGATTTTTTTGGGTCTTTAATTAGTCAAAAAATTTGTTAAGGGTTTTCTTAGAGGTAAAAAGGCAAAAATGACCCGTTTTAATGTTTTGTCGTTAGCTAATTCGTCATTGCATTGTACCAGGTTACTAAAATGCTCATAACCTCTTACTCAAATTTTGGATGGATACGAAATTGGTGGCGTTGGAAAGAGGATTCAAATACCTTTAATTTGATAGGTTATGGGCCATATAACTCTTTATATTCTAAGAGATATGGTCATTTGAAGTTGACCTAAGTAGAGTCTTACATCAAAACTTAATCGGTAATGAAACTTTGAACTCTACTTTGTGCTAGGAGTTTCTAGTGACCTTAATTGATGTCCAAAATCATTCCACACTAAAGGATTTACCTTTACATATATGGGAAATTTAAGAATCACCCGATATTACCCTACAAGTGTCACGACCCTGGGGTACCCTCTAGATGTAACAAGGCATACAAAACCCCGAGAGTCCTCATACAAGCTACTTAGCATTTAATAACATAGAGTAATAGAAAATGGTGCAAAAGTTTAAAAATTCTCAAACAACCAAAGTCTTTATAAAATAACTGGAAGTCTAATACAATTGTTTCAAACCATCTAACAACCTTGAATAAAATCTTGAATCACAGCACATACAATAGTGCCAACATAAAATAAAATGGTGATCACATCCTCGAATGATGTGAGGACACATCAAATCTTTACTCCTTGATCAAGTATGAACCTAGCCACGAGTGTGAGAATCAATGTTTCCAGACCCTACATTTGGATAAGAAATGTAGGCAAGAGTATGCTTTAGTACAGAGATGTACTAAATATGATAGCTAGCATAAACAACATAAACATCATGGTTAGTCAATATAAACCATAAGAATAATCATGCACATAAATCATCATCATAATAAAGGAGGAATACTTCACAAGAAACCTCTACTTAACCTTACTCAAGACTTGGGTCATCCGCCTCTAGTCATGCATGCTTACATCATAGAAGGCATATCAAGCAACACTCCAAGCTAATATCTTCATAACATAATTCACATTAGTCATACTTACTTTTAAAGACACGGGGATTCGACTCCTTTCCTAACTTACAGAGGCTAATGGGTATTCACCTATTGCCTTACTTACCTTATGATCATGGGTACTCGCCTCCACAATCACATCATATGACGCGGGTAGTGGCCTCCACATTATTTCATAAAGATCATGGGTACTCACCTCCATGTCCATTCTTTATATTAGGAACATGGGGAATTACCTCTTGATCAATACTAAGGAGTATGAGAGATCACCCCATATCCTTCTCATTTGGAGGTCAAGGGTAGTCGCCTCTAGCCTCATCATTTTAATAGTCTTTTAGTCTAGATTCATTTTAGGTGAGCAAATCCTTTCAACCTAGAATCATTCATGTGAGAAATCCTTTCACATTCATACATTCATAATAAGCAATTCATTGTAGGAAGTATCTCTTCCACATTGCAACATCAACAATCAATAATTCATAGTCTAAGCCCTACTCTCATGGCACTATATCTCATGATCATCATATATGCTTTAATATCAAGCATTCAACATCATATTCATCATATATGCTTCAATCTCAAGCAATCCTAATCATAATTCATTAATCCTATAAGGAGATATCTAAACGCACAAAGTTTCTCTTTAAGACATCAACCCAACTAGTTTATCAATTCTAGGTTAAAACTATGAAATAGGCATGGGTACATGTAATTTCATCCTAAAAACATGTAATCCTATCAATTCAATCATAAAAAATCATAATCCACTCAATTGGATCAACATTCATCATAACCTACAACATTGAAAGAAACCCTAACTAGAATTAGGGATTTAGACTTCACAATTGGGAAATTCTTGGGGACTCCATGGGAGGAAGGATCTCATGGATGAAAAGCCGTCATACCTTAGTCATAAAGCCCACAAAAACTTTACGATTGGGAAACTTGATCTTGACCTAGGTTCAATCTTTTCCTTCTTCTTCCACCTTCTAGAGAGAGAATATTTGAGAGAGAGTTTTGGGTTTTTCTTTTGGGAATTGATAGAATGAATTAATTAAGTGAATTTAGGGGTCTAAAATACTTATATGGGTGGTCGAGGTATAGTCAAAACGACAACACTTAATTCTAATTAAAATCGGAAAGGACTATTGTGTCCCCAAACTAACGTTCTAGTCAGGAACCACGAGGGCACATTGACGGGCCTTGGATGGGCCTACGATCCATCCTGGTCAAGCGTGGTTTGGTGACAGAGATTTTCATGGCCATCTACGACACCCTCAAACCACAGGGCGTGGGTCCTGGTGTGGTTCTGCCTTAGGCAGTGTCCATCAATGGGGCTCACCTACAGGGCGTGGACAACACTATGGGCCGTGGTTAGACCTCGTGGATGACACCTGGGAGTTCTAAAATCTGTTAAGCTTCCCTCTTTCAGGTACGGGGTGTTACAACAAGTAAATGAAGAATGGTTCGAGTCTTCACTTAGAATTTTTTGGGGTGTTACAAAACTAAACACTTTTCTTGAAACAATTCGGTTCTACGGTCTTCTACAGTGATCTTAAGTTTTTATCCACATTCTCTCAATACTTGGGTGAGCAAGTATTGTATAGAAAGCTGACGTTAGAAGAATCCCTACTTATCAAGATTTCTTCCCAATCCAAAAATGAGAAAAAAAAACCACACATTTTTTGAAACAACAAGAAACTCACGTTAATTCTGTTTTTCTGCCATAGAAATAAGATTCTGAATTCTAGTTAAATATGGGCACTGTAGGGACCATATAATTAATTATTGACGCTTCCTATTATGCAAATAATCCCAAATAATTAATTTAAATTATTCTTACCATAATAAATTACAATCCTTCCACTAAATTTGTAATTGCACTTCTCTATTTATATTTTGAAATTCTCAATTAAACACTTAAATAATTTACCATGTTAAAATTACATATACAATTCAATAATTTAAACTACTGACGAATTTTATTCAATTATTAATTTCCTTTAGAGTCCTGCTCAACTTATTTCATGTATCGGATTCATAAATCTACTTGCAAGGTTTGACACGATGAAAACTTATAAGCTTCTCAAAAAGACATATCATCAATATTTAAATCGAGACACGGATTCCATTAACAAACTTATTATTTCACCAATATATATTATTATCATCTAATATACTAGGCATATTGACACATCTCAGAATATTACCTTTTAATAAATCAAAACGATAAATAATACATACATATCATAATAGTTATATCAGATTTAAGAATATAAGTACATTTAACAGTTCAGAGAATATGTTTTTGTGAGTCAATCTAAAACAACTATTTCTACTCGGTCTCATTCAATACATAAAAAATGCACTAGCACAAGAAGTTGAAACTATATTGTTCCAATAATCAAGATAAATTATATATAATTGTGTACTACAATCATCCTGATGACATGTCCAATTTTCATCTTAGATTGTGAACAAAAACATTTATACTTATAAGAACCAGTGATTTAATCTACTGTGTATAAGCTAAAACTATACACTAAATCATCAACTATATAAGTAAACAGAAGTCATAAATGAGTATATGATTTATTAAAACTGAATAAACAATTATTCTATAATAAATACTACAACTAAAAATATGGTTAATAGTATAAAACCCAACACCCTCCCCATGAATTTGACCTCTTGAAGAATAATTTTTTTTGAAAGTCAGTTTTTTTCTTAACATCTCAAATAAGAAATAAAGATTGCATAAGAAAATTGATCCAAAAAAAGTATAAATTCTATGAGAAATATGTGAACGAATCTAGAAATGTCTGAAGATGGATTTGTCTTTGGGCCATTGTTAGATTTGGATTTTATTTTTAAACCAACTACGACTTGCTCTTTTATTATCTATATTATAAAAATAGTTGGTCACACTTTCATTAGAAAAAAGAGAAGAAGATAGTTCCATAATTTTTGCACTATAAAATAATAGAGAATCAAAATGGGTTACTCAAAATTTAAGAAAGTTTACAGTTGTGAAATCGATATAAATAATATAGAATGAAATTGACGTCCATAAAATGTCACAACCCAACCCACCGGACCGTGCGGGCACCCACTCTAACACCTAAGTAGGAGGATCCTCATATGTCAATAGTGAAAAACATGCGGAAACTAAATAAAACGGAAATAAAATGTACTAACAAAATTTTATAATTAGAATTCCTTTAACACAATTTTGGTTAAGACTTGTAAGGTAATTAACACCCCCAAGGATCTAGTCTAAACAGGTACAAGAGCTACTAAGAGTACAAACTGGACATAATAAATAAAAGACACAACTCCCACTATGTGGAAGGAAAGATAGAAGCTGCTGGAGAATTTTGTTGTCTTCACTAAATGAAACATCACCAACCTGCATCCAGACTATGCCAAAAGGCAGTAAGCCACTCGCTTCTCCACCTTTACCTCACTTGAATACCTCATAACTTACATGGTAACCCTTACTACTAAACACCTCCGCATTCGACCCACTCACTAGTTTCTTGATCATATCCTAGCCATTTCAACACACAGAATAGACCACATTTATAACTACAAGCATTACGACTAACGACCCACTGCATACCATTACTTCCTCTTTTATATTACCCCACCTTTGTCACGTGGTAAATTTTATCAAGCTTGCTAACTATTAGCCACAAGCCCCTTTTTGTCATCTTTAGGATTAATCTCTGTGGACAAGTCACACCATCACCCACTCTCGTTGCCTCCCTCCAACACATGTTACAGGGAAATACATGAGTTTCGTACACTACCTTTACCTCTCACCCTCACAATATAATTAGGTCATCATAATCACTTACAAACATGGTAGAACAATCATCAATTATAACTTATGAACAACACGCACTTCATCATTACAAGATGCACAAGTATGTCAAGTCATTAGTCCTCTCAAGGGACAGAAACCCAAATTGTTAGCATACCAGAACGTGGTAGCCAATCCAATGTTTATGCTGAAACGTGGCAACCGATCCCATATTTATGTCGGAACGTGGAAACCGATCCAAGTTAGTGTATCAGAATGCAACACCCGATCCATTCAACAAGCCACAATCACAATCACAAGTACATTCTCATAATCATACAATCAAGTCATGATTCATGGCATTCATCATTCATATATCCTGGTTTACAATTAATGTGATCAATAACATAACATTTGATACATACATGTATCATACTGAAGAAAGAACGAATATACATCACACAATAATAGAATCCCAGCCATCCCAATGAACTATTCATCGGTATATGTCACGTAAACATTTATTCGACCATACTCAACCCTAGTTCATCCTCTAAGGCTTATTCCTAGGATTTAATCATATTTCATTCGGTGCACAAAGGCCTACGCATAAGTCATACCACTAATCTACATATTTTACGCACTGAGCACAGTTTTATAACTACTTAATTCAGAAAACCTAGCCTACTTGGGTGTCAAGCAGTTGTACAAAGTTTTCGACCTCGATTCTTATTTCTAGACTTTGTGACGGTGATCTTGACTGGAAATCCGCCATCCATCGACCTCCTTACCCTAGAAATCCCCTTCTCCTTCCTTCCAAGGCTTAGAGTAGCTTTTTGGGGGATTTCTAGGGTGTTTTACGACTAATTTAGGTATTTTAGGAAGAAAGAGGAAATATGAATTCGTGTTATTTACATTCTGTCTCGCATATCCCACTCTAGCGGCAACTTACCCCGCCTTGGTCCCTCCGCCTTAGCGGCATCTGGCCCGCCCTGGTAGGACAGTGGCCTAGTAAATTCTCGAAGTTTTGTTTTTCCTAAATAACGACGGTTTGGGTCGTTACCATAGATACCAATTTATCCCTCATTCATCCCCAAACGACTAGTGCTCAAATCATCACACGCCCTATTTAGGGCTATTTCTAAACTAAAGAATTAGTCCATTACGGGAACCACGATGGATGGTGACTTTTTCAGTCAGAATCCAAAAATGTTGTACTCAAATTGGTCGGTTAGGTATTTGAAGGCAACACACAAAGAAATGAACGCGTTTAATTTACACAGCCTGACCTGCCAGGGCAGTAGCCCTTCCGCTGAGGCGGGGCCGTTGTGGTGAGGAATCTCCTGCTAAAGCGGGAGATCGAGAAACACAAAAGGGGGAAAGAAGAGAAGTTTTCCTTATTTCTCCCTTTTCTTACTCGAATTGTCCCAAAAATCCTCTTGTTCACTCATTCTGAACGTTGAAAACAAGGTAAAATCCATGCTCCTTACTCTCTTTATTTCATTATATTCTTAATTACGAATGCATGATGATAACTGGTTGATTAGGAACGGTTTCTGGGTAGTTTTTTGAAAAGTTGAACATAGGTTGCTAGTTTGATAGAAAAACGTAGCATGGTCACTTCCCTTACGTCTTGACAATGTCCTGGGCATAAGAATTTTGTAAAAATACGGTTAGATCATTGCCAAAATGGGTGGGGGAAGTTGATGGGTCTCTTGATAGAAAAATTTTGGGTATTATTTAGAGGTTATTTGCTGAAATAATTGCATATTTAGGTTCTAGGGTAGTTAATTCACCCTGATCTGCTGAAATTCTAGCGAAAATTAGGTTTTTGGTACGAAGAGGTGCCATGATCGCGCCTGGTGTTCGTCCTAGATGAAGGCCGCTCTGGCAGCCTTTATCCCAGTCTTGCGGGATTTGGGCCGCTGTGGCGAGATTCAGGGAACCAGTAGCCTGAATCCCCAACTCAGGTTTTTTTCCTCTTCCTTTTTCCAACCTTAAACTGTCTATTTCTATCGTGTTCTAACACATATTTTCCATCTCTTGCAGGCTTCTCTAAATGGCAGGTCTAAACGAGGAGAACTTACCTTTCTTCTGATTTCCCAATGCTACTAGTCGAGAAAAGTTCCATGACTTCCGGAACAACAAGTTTTACTGTGAGAGGGGTTTTGTCTTACTCCGTATGGAGGAGAAAGGGACAGCCTTCTATGCTCGCTTGATGGAGTTTGGGTTGGCCTACTGCTGAGGGGATTACCGGTGTTGACTGGTCACCGGATGCTTAGAGGTGGCTTCACTTGGTCACTAGGAGGATTAACTCATCGGGTAATCGTATAGATGTGAGATTTCCTCGGACCTTGGTGGTGGCGTGCGCGGTGCAGGGTGTAGAGCTGTATGTGGGGGAGCAAATTATCTCAGAGTGGAAGATGTTCTACCGGGGTAACAAGAAGGCCTTGTTCCTTCCCAAACTTATCATTGCGCTTTGCAAATAGGAGAGGGTGCCAGTTCTAGATACAGATGAGGTACTTCATATGGATTCTGTCACACCTCGAGCCTATACCCCGGACGTGGCTGGCACTCGAGAACCATTTCTGGTGCCAAACAAACCCTTGGCCTTGCTTACATACTAAGCAGAAGACTTAAAAGCATAAATACAAGGATTCAATGCATCTCTACTCAACTGTTTAATAAAATACTTACAACGTTTAAAGGTCAAACATTCAACTTGGACAAAATGGCAACTCAAGTCTTAACATATGAAATAATAATGTAAAGACAACTTACTGCTAACTGTCTATGAAGCCTCTAAAATAAAGAGGGATGTCAGGACAGGACCCCCGATCATGCTAATAGTTGAAAAGCTAAACAATTATGAAAAAGACCCTACGGAAAGCAATTAGGCTCACCAACTGATTCTGAGTAACCTAATCAACGAGGCACTGGATACTAATCTTGGTTACATGCGTCTGCATCATAAGACGATGCAGGCCAACTGGCATTAGCACATTGAATGTGCGAGTATGCTAGTTGGAATGCTAAACATAACATAGGCTTGAGAAGAATCTTAAAGGAACACTTACCTTGGCTTTACTCAACTCATGAATAACTTAACTCAATATAAGCAATAAAACACATGCAATATATGGAAATCTTTATAAAACAGTAGAAAGTAAGTTAGTTCGTTAAATAAAATGTAATAACAAACTCAACTTTACTCATATAATAAAGTAATATAGTTTCTGTGGGAGTTTCTCTAACCGACAACCACCACTATGAGCCTAAGTGGTGATACAACATCTTGCCCACGCTGCCAGAACTGTCCTATACTTTGCCATCATATAGAACGCATTAACTAAGTGGATCCACTAATCTATGCTAAAAAGCACTTAAGGATTCATCTAAAAAGTATGATCCTTTACTACCCATGGTGGCTACATGGTTTATAGAGACTTGAGTTATTGTGAACTCGCGTCCCCATATCAGTGCTCAATACTACTCCTAAAATGTACTTAGGTCATATGTTTTTAAAACAAAACTTATTTCTTTGGTTTGAGATAATTACTCAAAACTTAGCTTAAAAGCTTTCTTGGAATCGATGTTCCTTTTCTTGCTCAAATGTGAAAACATTTCTAAATTTTGGGAATACTTAGTTGCCATATAACTTTTGGAGAAATGAACTCAACTCTTTTCTCTTTACTTAACTCAAAACTTAAGTTTTAAAACTAAGTTAAAACGTTTGTAAAATACTTTTGAAAAACTTTATGAACTCCTCTTGACTTGATTCTTGACTTCTAAACTTGGCTCTTAATTTTCCTTGAATTGAATTATGGATTCAGGGTTCATGATCTCATGTTTTTGGATGATTTCATGATGTTTAGACATATCTTAGAGGTGGAATCAACTATGAAGTGTTAGTACACTTTAGAAGGACTTAGACGGGCTAAACAACAAAAAATAGGTGGAAAACGACGATGCGGTCGCATCCCAGGCACGTCGCGCCAGCCCCTAACTTATTGGGGCTCCAAAATGGAGCACTGCTGGTGCGCCACCCCAGCCTGCCTGGCACTATGGGGGCGCGTCGCGCCATCCTTCCCCGCAGGCAAAAACAGATGAACTTTTGGTCTTGTTTTCTGATCTTAAATCGATTAATTCCTACTCCTTTTCTCAAATTCACTCAAGAATCAAATACCCAAGGCACATACACTAAATCTAACTCAAACAACTGAAGGAAACAACACTTTAATATCACGAAATTCCTTAATCTCAACTCATATTCAAGAACGAAAGCAATTCAAGAACAACTATCAAGAACATTCAACTTCCAATCTTTTTAGAACGAATTCATGCTAAATCAAACATGCTTGGCATGTGTTATGAAAGTCTCACATACCTTGTAGTATCAAATCCTTGATGAAACCCGCAATCAATTCCTTACGAAGACGACAAAATCTTGATCTTTCTTATCCTTTCTCCTCTTTTCTCTATTCTCCAAGCCCTAGCGTGAACTTCAACTTTTCTAAACTGACCAAAATATGATTTTACCCCATTAAACTCCTAAAAATGAGTTAAAACAATTAGGTAAGGAAAGACTAAAATAAACTTCAAAATTCATTTTTAGACTTTCCTTATTTGGACTGCCCAACTTCAAATGGGCATAACTCACTCATACAAACTCAGCGGCGTTGGAAAGATTATTCCAAAATATTTCCTACAATATCTGGAAACACACCTAACTCCTCATGAGCTAGGAGTTCTGGTCGTTTGAAGTTGACCAAAAACTTAACGTAACATACTTAACGAATTTCCAAATTTTTATATTCTTTCCAAAAATGACTATTTCCACATTCTAACTTCTTTCTAGTTCTTTCTAGTTACGGGGTGTTACAATATCTCCCCCTTGGGAACATTCGTGCTTGAATAAGCTTACTCATAGTAGGATAAGGGTGTAACATGTAACATTATCTCAACACCCAATAAGTAATGCAATTACAACATGCTAACTTATAAATGAAAGAGTACTAAGAAGAGAATTAGTACCTTGGTCTGGAACTTCCCCGATTTCAAAGGGATGTGGGTATCTCTTCTTCATATCTTCCTTACCTTCCCAAGTAGCTTCCTCAATAAATTGGTTCCTCCAAAGGTGTAAAAATCCAGAAAATTAGTAAGACCAAGCTAGAGCCTAATGGAAACTAGTAGGTGAAACTAGAGTCTTACGTGTGCGCTTTTGAGGTTGATGTTTGGTTTTAGGTTGTATATTGACTTCTCGTACTTAGAATGAGGGTTATAGGGGTTAAACATCAAGGTACGACCCTTCAAGGACCAACCAAGGGTCCTTGAGGGGGACCCTAAAGCCTAACCCCAAGGTTACCCCTAAGAGCAAAAAGCTGTCAAATGTGTGGCCTACGGATGGCCATCTACGGCCAGTAGATTGATCCACGCCCCATAGGTCATGGGACGTAGGACAAGGCCATGTTGAGGAGCTGTAGTTCATGAACCACTAACCTGTAGCGCATCCTGTAGACCCATTGATGGTCCGTAGGGGGGTAGGTTGTAGGTCATGCCTGCAAGGCAGCCTAGACACTGCCAATAGGTTAGTTTTCCTAATTAATTCCTAAATTAATTATTTTAGTCTAGGGTCATTTTATAATGATTTAATAGACCTATATAAACTATTTTATATCATTAAACCCCTAATTAACTAATCATATCTCAAGACCCCAAATCATAACCACCTCCCTCCCAAATATCTTCTCTCTAGAAACCTCCATTGAAGGCCAAGAAAGAGATTAACTAGGGCTTGAAGATGGGAGATTTTCAATACGAATTTGGTTGGATTCTACACCTAAGGTATGTGAGTCTTCATCCTTGTTTAAGTTCCATTCAAGGAGCCCTTTCAAAATATGTTTTCAAGTTTCCAATTTTCCCCAAAAACCTAGGGTTCAAATTATGTCGCAGGTCTTCTTTAAAAATGATTTCAATTGCTTAATTATGATTTATTATGGTGTTTTATGATGAATTAATATTGGATTGATGGAGTTTTGGTGAAAATTCCCCTTGGACCCATGATTTCTTCCACTTTACTAAATTGACTTTATGATGAGGGGATTGTTGAATATTGGCCCAATTATGTGATTAATGGTTGTTCTTGGTGTAATTACATGATTATAGTACAATAAAACATGTATCCTTGATTAACCTAAGATCCTATAATGAAATTGATATAGTCTAGGGTTATATCATGAAAGAGGGAAATTGAGGGTTAGATGTGGCCTTCTAAGAATGATGAACTTCTTTACGAATTGCCTTAGATTAGATCACCTAGACATGAATTGGTTATGAGTAAAGCTTCTAGACATGAACTAATTGATTAGGGATTATATGATGGATCATAGTCGTGTAGTGTTGAGATTGAGTTTATTTGTTTCCTATATGACTATAATTGATCAAGAATGAGGTATGTGGTTAGGTTACCTTAAGAATTAGGTATATATGATGATCATGTGAGGCATTTATTGAGAGTAAGGATTGTAGTATGAAGATGACTCCTAAGGCTTTAAGGGTAATAACTAGTATAAATAAGTTAAGAATGTTAAGGCTTTAAGAAGGAAGCCATTATGTATGTTGAGTTGTATATGGCCCTATTGTGAATAGACTTTACCCACATGACCTATAATATGATCACATGATTTTATGCATGACATGAATGGATTACTTGAGTCATTATTCTATATATGTTTCATTAATTGAATGCTAGATGTTTAGACTCGATATGACCCTTGAATGCAAGGTATGAGGTATATGTATGACTATGATATTTTGTACATGTTTATAAATACTTTGAGAATAAAGTGTCTACTATGATAATGTTGTTATTGTGTCATTGGAAGGACAATCTCACACACGCATAAACCCATGCATGAATATGGATATGATGTGACTAAGGTGTTACTTGTGGTTCATGGCCCTTGGAGGGAAAAGTAATAAGGGTTTATACATATTTATGAGAATTGTGTATATTATGATTCACTTAGAAAGTGAAGATCTTATGATTATTGTGTAATTGTGGTATTGTTGAAAGGTAGTTCTCCCCATACCCTTACACTTTATTATGTATGATACGTTATGACTATGATAGTATTATTGTGTTGTATGATAGGTCATTCTTATGAACACACTAAAAATATGATGTGAAAGGTTTACTCACATGTTGATGATTCTAAAGTGAAAGGACATTCTCACTTAAGGAATCTATGAGCTATTATGATGATATGTTGGTTTGAGTGCCTAGTGCATTCTCTTATGACCATGAACTTAAGTAAAGACTTAATATGACTTTTAAAGGGAATTATGCTTAGCACCGAGTGCATAGGAGTATGAGAGGGGTTCTTTCACGCTAGTAGTTGGGTTTCCAATACGGTGTCTCATGAGATGGAAACCTCCACGTTAGTAGTCATGGTTTCTAGTAGCAATATCCCTATCCCATAACTATGTGCCCACATAGGTATATAGCTAGTGGATCCACCTAAAAGCTATTATGTACGTTCTACCTTAGGCAAGTAGGATACATCTTTTTGGTGTTGGGGTAGAAAACCGGATTCCATGTAGCTCACATGGTCTATGTCGGTTAAGGCTATATTTCCCTATATGATAAGAATATGAATTATGATAAGAGCATGAACATTTTCGATGGTTCCTCAAGAGGTTCTACTTAGTATGAATGGGGGTATGGGACTTCATTCATGCATTGCACAAGTAGAATTTGAGAGTGGGCATGATATGTCTCTTTTATGATATGATGATTATGAGTTGAATGTATGATTTATAGGAATTATGAATATGCACATGAACTATGCTATGACTTCTTAATGAGCCTTACTTAGTGTGAGTGGGGGTATGGGACTTCACTTATACATTGCACAAGTAGACTTATAAAGTGGTTATGGTGAGGTTATCTTATGTTATGAAGACTTATGGATTATGTATGAAAGGTATGTATAAATGTTAAGGTTGACTTCACTTGTTACAAGTTATGAACATGAATGACTCCTTGCTTATGTATGTTGACTATGAATTAGGTTAAGTAAGATATGTATGTTGTTGGTGGTCTAAATGTGATACTTAGCATTTTGTAGGGTTATGGTATCTTACCTTTGCGTTGCACTAGTGTGTCTTTGGGTTGCTTATGTGTTGGTTTGACTATGTGTATGAACTATGTCTTGTGAAGAGTGGTATATGTATTATGCTTATGTTGGAAACTATGCTTGTAATTATGATGATATCTCTTATGCTATGATGAATTGTATATGAGTTGCTTTATGAGTTGCATTCTCCAACTATTTCAAAGATGATGTTCAAAAGTGGCATATAGCATTGTTTCAAATAAAATGTCCCTTTTATGCATGTTTTAAGGATTTTTATGCATGGCTTCCATACTTAGTACTTTTTGTGCTAACACCATCTTTCTACATTTTCTATAAGTGTAGGCTTTGGAGATATTGGATTCCATCCTCGTAGCTAGGACCATAGTAGATCAAGAAGAAGAAGATTGGTGCGTCCTCATTGTATTCGAAGGCTTGACCATATGTCCTTTATGTCTTTACTTTATGTTTTAGACTTATGTAAGGGCTACGTCCCTAAGATTATATTCAAGAGTTTTATTCCAAGTAATTAGATAGTTTGAGACATATTGTTATAGATTCTCTCTCATTTTATAAAAGACTTCGATTGTAAAGAAAAGTTTTAAATTCTGCATTATTTTCCTATGTTCTTATGTCTATGATTATGCTAAGGGCTTGTATGAGACCCCTTAGGGGTCCAGTACGCCGTGTTACGTCTAGGGGGTACCCCTGAGTCGTGACAAAAGGATTTTGACTGATGTTACTTCCTTAGTCCTCAACCTGCGAACTTGGCGATCTAGAACTTGGACCGGAATCTCTTCATAAGATAATATATCCTTGCTACTAATATCTTTAGTTGGTATGATCAATGAAGGATCGCCCATGCACTTCTTCAACATGGGGATGTGAAAAACCGGATGAACCACTGCTAACTCTTGTGGTAGCTCCAACTCATAAGCTACATTACCAACCATTTTCGATATTCTGTATGGGCCAATATACCGGGGACTAAGCTTCCCCTTCTTACCAAATCTCATAACACCCTTCATGGGTGAAACTTTTAAATACACTCAATCATCTACTTCAAACTCTAATTCCCTTCTCCTAACATCAGTGTAGGATTTCTGACGACTGTGCGCCGTTTTCAACCTCTCTTGAATCAGTTTCACTTTCTCCATAGCTTGATGTACTAAATTTGGTCCTATCAACCCTGCTTCACCAACCTCAAACCATCCAATATGAGATCTGGATCGTTTCCTATAAAGAGCTTCATAAAGAGCAATTTGGATGCTAGAGTGGTAACTATTATTGTAAGTAAAATCGATGAGAGGTACGTGATCATTCCAATTACCTTTGAAGTCAATCACACAAGCGCTCAACATATCCTCTAAGGTCTGAATAGTGCACCATGCTTTCCCATCTGTATGAGGATGAAAGGCAGTACTTAACTTCACCTTTGAACCAAAGCCTTTTTTGAATGACTTCCAAAACTGTGCAGTAAATTGCGCACCTCTGTATGAAATAATGGAGACCGAAACCCCATGAAGTCTTACCACCTCTTAAAGATACAACTTAGCATAATCTTCTGCTGAATGGGTAGTCTTTACCGATAAAAAGTGGGCTGATTTTGTCATTCTATCAACAATCACCCAAATCGAATCATGCTACCTGCGAGACCTTGGAAACCCTGTGAAGAAGTCCATAATGATCATCTCCCATTTCCATTCTGGAATCTCTATATTCTGAGCCAAACCACCAGACCTTTGATGCTCTACCTTTACTTGTTGGCAATTGGGACACTTGGCAACAAATTCTGCAATGCCTTTCTTCATACTGCTCCAACAATACACCTCTCTCAAATTGCGATACATCTTTGTGGAACCCGGATAGATGGAATATATGGAGCTATGAGATTCTTCCATAATCCTCTCTTGGAGTCCATCCACCCTTGGCACACACAACCTACCTCGATACCTCAACACACCATCTCCCCCTTGTTCAAAAGCCATTACTTTTTGCTTATGAACATTTGCCTTAAATTCAAGCAAAATGGGATCTTGTTCTTGCTTTTCTTTTACTTCTGACACTAATGATGATTCAGCCCCATTCATCACCACTACCCCTCTTTCTCTGGAATTCATTAGTCGGACTCCCAAGTGTGTAAGTCTATGCTCATCTTTCACTAACTCTCTCTTTTCTTCCTCCACATGAGCGGTACTACCCATAGACAACTTGCTTAAAACATCAGCAACAACATTAGCCTTACCTGGGTGATAAAGAATACTCATGTCATAATCGTTGAGCAATTATAACCACCTCATTTGTCTAAGATTAACCTTTTTCTGAGTGAACACATATTGAAGACTATTGTGATCAGTGAATACGTCAAAATTAACACCATACAAATAATGACGCCATATCTTCAAAGCAAATACTACAGCAGCCAACTTTAAGTCATGGGTTGGGTAATTGTTCTCATGAACTTTCAACTGTCTAGAGGCGTAAGCTATAACTTTGCCATTCTGCATTAATACGCAACCTCAACCACCTCTAGATGCATCACAATACACCACAAAACCTTTAGTACCTTCTGGTAAGGTCAATATTGGGGTAGTAGTTAACCTCTTTTTCAATTCCTGAAAGCTTTTATCACAAGCTTCAGACCATTAAAATTTCATTGTCTTCTGAGTTAACTTGGTCAAAGGGGACGAAATAGATGAGAACCCCTCTACGAACTTTCTATAAGCCAAACCCAAGAAACTCCTAATATCAGTTTGAGATGTGGGTCTATTTTTTGAGTATCAACTTTAATTCCCTCTCCAGACATAATTTGGCCTAAGAATGCCACAGACTCAAGCCAGAATTCACACTTAGAGAACTTAGCATACAACTCTCTATATTTTAAGGTATGGAGAACTACTCTGAGATAACTAGCATGATCTTCTTCATTCCTCGAATAGATTAGTATGTCATCAATGAAGACGATAACATACATATCTAAATAAGGTTTGAATACCCTATTCACAAGGTCCATGAATGTTATAGGTGCATTAGTTAAACTTTACGACATGACCAGAAACTCATAATGACCATAACAGGTCCTAAATGCGGTCTTGGGAATATCACACTCCCTTACTTTCAACTGATGGTAGTCAGATCTGAGGTTAATGTTAGAAAAATAAGAAGCACGCTGAAGCTGATCGAAAAGACCATCAATTCTCGAAAGAGGATACTTGTTCTTGGTGGTAACCTTTTTCAACTGACGGTAATCTATACACATCCTAAGGGAACCATCTTTCTTTCTCACAAATAAGACTGGAGCACCCCAAGGTGAGATATTTGGTCGAATAAAACCCTTATCAAGGAGATCTTTCAACTATTCTTTAAGCTCTTTCAACTCTGTTGGTGCCATCTATATGGCGGAATAGAGATAGGACGAGTATCGGGAAGAATTTCTATGCCAAAGTCTATTTCTCTCTAAGGAGGGACTCTAGGTAAATTATCTGAAAAGACTTCTAGCAACTCTTTTACTATCGGAACTTACTAAATAGGAGGTATCTCAACACTAAAGTCATTAACTCGGACTAAGTGATAGACACATCCCTTAGAAACTAACTTTCTTGCCTTAAGGTACGAAATAAACCCTTAGGCACTGTTGAACTACTTTTCCACTCTAAAATTGGCTCATTAGGGATTTGAAACTTAACGACTCGAGTTCTACAATCAATGGAGGCATAACAGGCATGAATCCAGTCCATACCTAGAATGACATCAAAATCTACCATGTCTAACTCAATTAAATCAGTCATGGTGTCTTTGCGATTTATGGAAATGACACAATCATGATATACTCGCTCAGCTATAATAGACTCCCCAACAAGTGTTGAAACACAAAAGGGTTCACAGAGTTTCTCGAGAAGAACGTCAAAACTATTGGAACATAAGTGGTTACAAAAGATAAACTTGATCCTGGGTCTAGCAAAGCATAAACATCAAGAGAAAAGACTTTGATCATACCAGTTACAACATCTGGAGAGTTATCTTGCTCTTGGCGATTAGTGATCGCATAAAGGAAGTTTGCTCCTCTGCCAGTACCGGAAGTAGCTCCTCTAGGTGCAGTCCTGTCTGGTGGAGCAACTAATGAAAATTGAGTTATATTGCCCTGAATTGCACTACCTTGCCGGTTCTTATGGCACTCTTTCATGAAGTGACCCTCTTGCCCACACTTAAAGCAACCTGTGGAGCTATCACGACATTTACCTAGGTGGATTCTACCACACGTAGCATATGCAGGAGCCCAGTTACCTCATTGTTCCACACTACCCTGAGATTGTGCAGGTCTAGCTCTGAAGTGCATGGAATTCTGACTATTATACTCACCTTTGTTTCTGGGTGTAGGTTAATGAGCAGATGATGGAGCAGGCCCCTTTTGCTCTTGTTGAAGTACGAACGGTTCACATTACTTTTTTCCTTCCCGGACTCATTCACTGTCTTAGCCTTATTGTTTCTAAATTTCTCCCTATCCCTCAGCTTCTCTTCCTCAACCTTCTGCACATATACCATCAACCTCGATATATCCATATCCCCAATTAGCATCGCAGCCCTGCCCTCTTTGCTTAATAGACGGGACAACCCAGCAACAAACAAACTCATTCTACTCCTCATATCCGCAACTATCTCCGGAGCATAACGGGATAGTTGGGTGAACTTTAACCCATACTCATGAACACTTAGTGACTCTTGCTTAAGGGTAAGGAACTCTCGTACCTTAGCCTCTTTCAGTTCTCGGGGAAATAAATGACCCAAGAAGGCCTCCTAAACACATGCCCAACTCGCAGGTGGTGCACCCTCAGCTCTACCGTTCTTCCACTGGTCAAACCAAATCCTAGCAACATTCTTCAACTGATCTGTAGCTAGTTCAACTCGCTCAGCATCGGCAATGTGCATAATATCAAATACCTTTTATAGCTCCTCAATAAAGTTTGTTGGGCCCTCAGTAGAGCTCGAACCAATGAAACTTGGAGGGTTCATCCTCAAGAACTCATAAATCCTTGAAGCGTTAGCCTCTTCTTGTCGAGCCCCTCTTTGTTTCCCAACTTGGTTAGTCACAACTTGACTTAGCATCCTTATCGCTTCTCTAAACTCAGCATTAGTAACTTCTCCTTAGGGTTGCAATTCAGGTGCATTGGGTACCCCTTGCTCCTCAACATTATGCCTAGTAGAACGACCTCTGCCAGCTCTTCGTGGAGGCATGATTATCTGAAAACACGCGCAAGCACGAATTAGAAGAAACTTTTTAGAGATCAAACATTAATGCACGAAATGAGTATGAAAGAAGTGAGAATTTTTTTTAGGTGTCGCAGCCTCCTAATTATAGATGTGGCGCGCCTTACACCAATAACTAGGACTTTACAGACACTGCTTCATAGACTCCTTAGGACTCTTGAACTCTGTTCTCTTATACCAAGTTATCACGCCCTGAGCCTACACCCCGGATGTGGCTGACTCTCAAGAACCATTTCTGGTCCCAAGTGAACCCTTGGTCTGGCTTACTTACTCAGCGGAAGACTTAAAAGTATAAATACAAGGAGTCAATGCATCTCTACTCAATTGTTTGATAAAATACTTAAAACGTTTAAAGGTCAAACATTCAACTTGGCCAAAATGGCAACTCAAGTCTTAACATATGAAATAATAATGTAAAGACAACTTACTGCTAAATGTTTATGAAGCCTCTAAAACAAAGAGAGATGTCGGGACAGGACCCCCGATCATCCTAACAAATGAAAAGCTAAAACAATTGTGAAAAAGACCCTACGGAAAGCAAGGAGGCTCACCAACTTACTCTGAGTGCTCAACCTAATCAACGAGGCGCTAGATGTTGATCCTGGTTACATGCGTTTGTATCATAAGACGATGCAGGCCAACTGGCATCAATAGATTGAATGTACGAGTATGCGAGTTGGAATGCTAAACATAGCATAGGATTGAGAAGAATCTTAAAGGAACACTTACCTTGGCTTTACTCAACTCATGAATAACTTAACTCAATATAAGCAATAAAACACATGCAATATATGGAAAGCTTTATAAAATAGTAGAAAGCAACTTAGTTAAATAAAATGCAATAACAAACTTAACTTTACTCATATAATAAAGTAATATAGTTTCTGTGGGAGTTTCTCTAACCGACAACCACCACTATGAGCCTAAGTGGTGATACAACATCTTGCCCACGCTGCCAGAACTGTCCTATACTTTGCCATCATATAGAACGCATTAACTAAGTGGATCCACTAATCTATGCTAAAAAGCACTTAAGGATTCATCTAAAAAGTATGATCATTTACTACCCATGGTGGCTACATGGTTTATAGAGACTTGAGTTATTGTGAACTCGCGTTCCCATATCGGTGCTCAATACTACTCCCAAAATATACTTAGGTCATATGTTTTTAAAACAAAACTTATTTCTTTGGTTTGAGATAATTACTCAAAACTTAGCTTAAAAACTTTCTTGGAATCGATGTTCCTTTTCTTGCTCAAATGTGAAAACATATCTTACTTTTGGGAATACTTATTTCCCTTATAACTTTTGGAGAAATGAACTCAACTCTTTACTCTTTGCTTAACTCAAAACTTAAGTCTTAAAACAAAGTTAAAACGTTTGTAAAAGACTTTTGAAAAACTTTATGAACTCCTCTTGACTTGATTCTTGACTTCTAAACTTGACTCTTAAATTTACTTGAATTGAATTATGGATCAAGGTTCATGATCTCATGTTTTTGGATGATTTCATGATGGTTAGACATATCTTAGAGTGTTGGATCAACTAGGAAGTGTTAGCACTTTATAAGGACTTAGACGGGCTAAACGATGAAAAACGGGTGGAAAACAATAATGCGGGCGCATCCCTGGCGCGCCGCGCCATCCCCCAACTGACTGGGACTCCAAAATGGTGCACTGCTTGCGCGCAACCCCAGCCTACCTGGCGCTATGGGGGCGCGTCGCGCCAGCCTTCTCCTCAGGAAAAAACCGACGAACTTTTGGTCTCGTTTTCTTATCTTAAATCGATTAATTCCGATTCCTTTTCTCAAATTCACTTTAGAATCAAATACCCAAGGCATATACACTAAATCTAACTCAAAAAACTCAAGGAAACAACACTTTAATAGCACAGAACTCTTTAATCTCAACTCATATTCAAGAACGAAAGCAATTCAAGAACATTCAACTTCCAATCTTTTTAGAACGAATTCACGCTAAATCAAACATTCATGGCACGTGGGTGAACAAACCCAACGTTATGAAAGTCTCACATACCTTGTAGGATCAAATTCTTGATGAAACTCGCAATCAATTCCTTACGAAGACGATGAAATCTTGATATTTCTTCTCCTTTCTCCTCTTTTCTCTTTTCTCTAAGCCCTAGAGTGAACTTCAACTTTTCTAAACTGACTAAAATCTGATTTTACCCCAATTAAACTTCTTAAAACGAATTAAAATAAATAGGTAAGGAAACGACTAAAATACCCTTCAAAATCCGGTTTTGGACTTTCCTTATTTGGACTGCCCAACTTCAAATGGGGATAACTCACTCATACAAACTCGGAATTGCGTAAACTCGGCGGTGTTGGAAAGATTATTCCAAGATCTTTCCTACAATATATGGAAACACACCTAAATCCTCCTGAGATAGGAGTTATGGTTGTTTGAAGTTGACCAAAAACTTAACTTAACATACTTAAATAATTTCCAGATTTTTATATTATTTCCAAAAATGACTATTTCCACATTCTAACTTCTTTCTAGTTATGGGGTGTTACAGATCCCCCCTTTCACCCTCTTTTGGTTAGACAGGCTTCTACATATCGGAGCAAGAGGAGGAGGACGGAGAGGACTATCAGTAGTTAGGCTGCCGCAAAGTCGAACGAAGAGGGAGGCGACGACACTCGTTCCACCGGGTCTCAGCCTCCACTTTCAGCGGCACATGTAGAGGAGGACTTGGCAGCTGTCCAGAAGAGGATGGGGTTCCCTATCACTACCACCACTCCGGTTCCCCCCAGTACGGCCCTAGAGCTTAAGATGCTCCATCGCGAGTTGCGCCAGGAGAGGAGGAAGGGTCTAGCGAGGGGCCGTATGCTGGTTTGGATATGGAAGGCAGTGAAGATCATGTTCACTTGCATCGCTCCCGGCAGGAGATTCCCATAGTGGATAAGGGAGATTTCCATCAGTTCTCTTGTCTTGAGGAGACCATGACAGACCTGGTGCCCCCGGAGGAGCTAAGCTCTGACACCGACACCTCTAGGTCCCAAGGTTCTTAATTTGTTTCTTCGCCCCTCTTGGGCTTGTAAATTTTAGGACAACTTGTTTTTATCCTTCGCCTTTCTTATGTTTTATAAGCACTTGGATGCTAGCTTTTCTGCTTTTTCCATAGCAAATGGTTAATTATTAAGTTTTATAAACTATTCTCGATTGCTGAACACTGATTGAATTGCAGGGGTTGGCCCGGATACCATTTGGGGTCCTTATCGGGTAACTTGGAAAAATTAGAGGGGGTAGGTTGAGGTTCTGCCTCACCTCATCCAGCTCTGGTGGGAGAAATCCCTCTCTGGTGGTCTTGCCCTAGCGGGAATAATCCTTCCCTAGCGGCCAAAATGGAAGCAAAACCCCTGCCAGCAATATTTCTGGTTTTTTTTTCACTTTTCTAAATTTCGCCAAGGTTCCCAGCTTTACCAAGAAATTTTTAGATAATTCCCTTGGTTAGATAGTCGATATATACCCGAGTCAATTCCAAATATATACACCCAACTTGTCCTTCATAATTCAACATCACAATCCACACATTCCTAGGATACACCCAGACATTCACGCAGTTATTACACAAGTGCAAGACACGTTCAGATCTTTCTCACAAATTGCCTCGTAGTTTTATCTAAACCCTCGCATTGAATCTAGTAGGACCTTCTTTTCACAATGGGTTTCGCGATACATTCACCTCTAGCATAACTTCCACAACTAGGCCAATATTTTGCACGTAACAAGGTTCAGACACACATTTATGGTACACGAATCATATCATCACATTCAAGCAATTTCAACTTTACATTCGTAGTTAATTCAGAAACACGAAACACGCATTCACAGTTTCAAGTTACACTCACAAACCAATCCAATTCCTTAATTATTTAGTTCACTCCATGGATGGTCATTCCTGATCATCCATGCAGACACACCACCCCTAGGGCCAGATATCAATTGGAACCTTCTCAATTTTCAATTTGCTTTGCTTGTGGCCCCTCCGTCGTAACTACGATATCCGATTTACTTCGTTGAGATACCAATTGGAATTGGGAGATACCAATTAGACCCAACTCAAACCACAAGCGACACATGCACGAAAGGAGAGAACAAGTGGGACAACTTCCTAGAATACTTCCTAGCCTCTTGTAGGTGTGGACGTCAACACACCCATCCGCATGAGTCTAGTCCGCATTTTGCTCTTGTATTGGGAGACCGGTAACATGGGCTATGATACGGATTTGTAACGACCCAACCCACCGGGCCATGCGGGCACCCACTCTAACACCTAAGTAGGGGGACCCTCATATTCCAATAGTGAAAAACACGTGGAAACAAAATAAAACGGAAATAAAATGTACTAACGAAATTTATAATTAGAATTCCTTTAACACAATTTTGGTTAAGACTTGTAAAGTAATTAACACCTCCAAGGATCTAGTCTAAATAGGTACAAGAGCTACTAAGAGTACAAATTAGACATAATAAATAAAAGACACAGCTTCCACCATACGAAAAAAAAGATAGAAGTTGCTGGAGAATTTCATCGTATTCACTAAATGGAACATCACCAACCTACATCTAGACTATGTCAAAAGGCATAGCAAGAGTACTATCAGAACAAAACCACACATACTGGTTGACATCATCAATCAATCCAACGCCCACCACATAACATAAGAAATCAAGTAGTAAGAACATGTCGTAAGCCACTCGCTTCTCCACCTTTACCTCACTTGAATACCTCAGAAATTACACTAGTACCCCTTACTACTAACCACCTCCTCATTCGACACACTCACTAGTTTCTTAATCATAGCCTAGCCATTTCCACACACAGAAGAGACCACGAATATAAGTACAAGCATTCCAACTAACCACCCACTACATACCATTACTTCTTCTTTAATATTACCCCGCCTTCGTCACGTGGTACATTATATCAAGCTTGGTAACTATTAACCACAAATCCCTTTTCTTCATCTTTGGGATTAATCTATGTGTACAAGTCACACCATCACCCACTCTTGTTGCCCCCCCCCCCTCCTTCCAACACATATTACAGGAAAATACATGAGTTTCGTACACTACCTCTACTTCTCGCCCTCACAATATAATTAGTTCATCATAATCACTTACAAACAGGGTAGAACAATCATCAATTATCACTTAGGAATAACGCACACTTCATCATTACAAGATGCATAAGTATGTCAAGTCATTAGTCCTCTCTAGGAACCCAAACCCAAACTGTTAGCATATCAGAACGTGGTACCCGATCCAATGTTTATATCAGAACGTGGCAACCGATCTCATATTTATGTCAGAATGTGGCACCAATCCAAGTTAGTGTGTCGGAACACAACACTTGATCCATTCAACAAGCCACAATCACAATCACAAGTACATTCTCATACTCAAACAAACAAGTCATGATTCATGGCATTTATTATTCATATATCCTGGTTTACAATTAATGTGATCAACAACGCAATATTCGCATACATACATGTATCATACTGAAGCAAGAATGAACATACATCACACAATCATAGAATCCCAGCCATCCCAATGAACTATTATCGACGTATGTCACGTAAACATTAATTCGACCATACTCAATTCTAGTTCATCCTCAAAGGTTTCTCCCTAGGATTATTTTTTTCGGTACACAAAGGCCTACGCATAAGTCCTACCATTGATTTACATATATTACGCAGTGAAAACAGATTTATAACTACTCAATTCATAAAACCTAGCCTACATGGGTGCCAAGCAGTTGTACGAAGTTTTTGGCATTGATTCTTGTTTCCAGACTTCGTGACGGTGATCTTGACTGGAAATCCGCCATCCATCGACCTCCTTATGCTAGAAATCCCCTTCTCCTTCCTTCCAAGTCTTAGAGCAGCTTTTTGGGGGGTTTCTAGGGTGTTTTACGACTAATTTAGGTATTTTAGGAAGAAGGAGGAAATAAGAATTCGTGTTATTTACATTCTGTCTCGCATATCCCGCTCTAGCGGCAACCTACCCCGCCATGGTGCTGCCGCCCTAGTGGCATATGGCCCTCCCTGGCGGGACAGTGGCCCAGTAAATTCCTGAAGTTTTATTTTTCCTAAATAACGACGGTTCGGGTCGTTACATAAAATGACATTGGTATTGAATTTTACGAATTATTAAGAGATTAGTGAAATGAAAATAGTGGATAGAAGTGAGGACAAAGATGGAGGAAGAAATATTTCAATGAAGAAAGAGGTGCATTGGGGAAGATGACAAAATGAAAATAGAAAAAAACTTAAAGAAATTAAAAAGGGGACCCACAAATTTTCATTACCTCTACATAAGAAAATTTACATATTTTTTAAAGAGGTAATATATCAAGAAGGATAAAGGCTCATAAATATCCCTCGCCTATGAGAAAAGGCTCATAAATACCTTTATTTCACCTTTTGGTCTAAAATATCCTTAACCAAATTTTGTCTCAAGAATACCATTAATCTATTGGAAATGGCTCGAAAATACCCCCCTCCCCCTTCCACCTTTTGGTCTATAAAATACCCTCAACTTTTATTTTTGGTTCAAGAATATCCTCCTTCCACCTTTTAATTTACTAACAAGATAATATGCTAGCCTACATCCATTCAACCCTTATTTTTATATTTTGCTTGCATTTCAGTATGTAATGATCCGGAATGTAATTTTTGGGAATTTGAACTATTTATTTAACTACGATTATTTAATTGATGGGTATTCTTTTAAAATAATTAATTAAGTTATTAATAATGAGCCAAATCTGAAATTTAATTAAGATTCTATACCATTGGGCTCATATATATTAAAATGAAGTAGTAGGATTTGTCACTTTTAATACATAATTAATTTAGAAAAGAAAGAGAGGCAGAAATTTACCTAAGCGGACGAACAGAAGAGGAAACAAAAATACGAACGCCGGGTAACCATCGAATTGTGCAAACTAGTACTGCTAATCCAATTAGATCTATCCAATAGATAAGATTTTAAGTTGATTAAATATTATTATAATTATGATTGTCGTGTTAAATTTTGAGTTAAAATGCACATGGAAGAAGCAATTAATTAAGAGAGGATTGGCAGTGCAGTTACAAAAGAAAGTAATACTTAGGTTGCCCGTCTTGCTCCCTACACTATAATATATTAATATGCATATTTTTTCCTACTTTGGATTTGATTCTTATGAAAATAAATTCATAGTGATATTAATGGTGTTTTGGGGGGTTGCCTTGATTGGCCAGTTACGGTATTAGTTTGGTGTATCTGGGGTTTGAATATTTAACTTTAATGGACAGTAAATAGTTAGAGTTTAAGTTTTGATATATTGAGATATATAATTAAATATTGGTATATTATATTATATGAAAACTATTAGGGTTCTATTATTTGGAGAAATTGGAACTTAACCCTAGGCTTGAAACATGAAAAATAAGATAATTGCAACGTTAATTGGCATCAAGATTTAGGAACTTGATTATAAATTTGGGTGAATTTTTGGGTCAAGGCTAGACACATAGTAATGGGTGTTGTTAGTTTTGAAATCTTATTGTGATTATTTATTTGAATAGATTATATTGATTTGGAAGTCCAACGAAAAAGGAAGGCTCAAGTCCCGGAGAAATTGTTCGATTATTTGAGGCAAGTGGATTTTTAAACCCTTGTTAAGTCTATGGAATCGTGTATTTCCTTGTGGTATGTGTTGGGGAGTAACGGGACTTGGTGATGAGTTTATTTGTCCATATTGAATAATTCTAATGATGAAAAAGGGGTAATAAAAGGCAATGTGATTAATTGTTGGTGTTTGATGTGTTGAGAATGGTTTGAAAGGCTTATTGACTTATTGTGTTGTTGTGAATTGTGCATTATTATGAAAATTGTCATCTCCTCATTATTTATGTGAACATGTCATTTGCATTAGTTCTGAGGCATGGTTGTGATAAGTGTTATGTGAATTGGGGAAGAATAAGAAATCAAATAGGATGTATCATTTCGAGGGACATGTCGTGCGCCGCGACAGATACTATTATGGAGGGACATGTCGCGTGCCGTGATGGTTACTATTATCAAGGGTCGTGTCGCACGCCGCAACAGATGAATGGGCAGATATATCCCCCATGGGTCCCTGACTGAGAGACATCGGATGTGTATCACTAGGTCAGACATGCATCACTATACTTGACATTGCATTCCATTGCATTGCACATCTTTATCATTAGTGAACTTGATATTGTGTTTTGCTGATCTTGTGAGTGCCTTTCTGTGGAACTTGTGATTGATGAATATTGAACTTGTTATTGAGGATATGTAATTGTTAGAGTGTTGTTGTTGAGTTATGCGGTATGTGAATTGTGAACTATTAGGTTGGGCTGATTTTATGCAGTTTGTAGTTGTGGAGGTTGTGATTGATGAATATTGAGTTGGTTGTTTAGAATATGTGTTTGTTAGAGTGTTGTTGTTGAGATATGTGCTTGTAAATTGTGAACTGATAGATTGGGTTGGTTTTATGCAGGTTGTAGTTGTGGAGGTTCGGTTGAGGTGTAAGGAGTACCCGTATTTTATTCCCTTCGCTTGTGTTTAGAATTTTACTTGCTGAGTACCGTGTAGTTTGTTACTCACCCCTTGCTTCTACAATTTGTGTAAGTTACGAGCCTGGATCTTTGTGATACTTTCCATTCTTTTCTTTTCCGAGGCTTCCCAAGGAGGTTTGTGAGGTAGTTGTTTGTTATCTCAGCGGACCCTCTTAGTCCTATTTATGATTTTGTTCTGCTTTAGAGAAAATATCATTTGAGACTTGTGTTTTTCTTTCAAATCCATTATAATAAATTAGAGGCTTGTGCACGTGACAATCAAGTTTTGGGGATTTAATTAAGTTGACATTGTATTCTGCTTTAGTATTAGTGTTGAACTTTCATCCTTACTTTTAACTTCCGCATTTATCATATTATTTGAGATTTAGGCTGACTTGTTTTGGTGGGACAAGACAGGTGCCATCACATCCCTTTTTGGGTCGTGACACAATAACATCAATAGATCTTATTATGCTCGCTTCTGATTATGCTAATGTCCTCAAAGTATTACTAATAGTCATTATGTTAGTAGAAATAAAAATTTGAATTTGAATAAATAAAATTTGTCTTTTAGAAAACATAAAAATAAAATTATGAATAACTAAAGCATGCAAAGAAAATATAAATAAATTAATTTTGAAGCAAAATAAGTGAAGAAAATCAAATAAAACATAAAAAAATAAAACGTTAAATTAAAGGACACCTTTAAATTATTATTTTTAAATACACAATTTTTTAAAAATCATTAAAAGTGAAAAGACAATAAATAAATTTTAAAAAAATAAAGTGAGAAATAAATTAAAATAAATATTTTACAACGAAATAAATAAAAATAATTAAGCATATATAAGTTTTAATATCAATAAATATGTGTAGTAATTAATTATAAAGTTACCAATCAAAAAATGACATGTGTACAATTTGTGCACTCATCACTTATCTTCAAAAGAGTGTGTGCACTCTCTATGTCATGTCAACGTTTGTGGTGTATTTATTTCCTCTTAAATTAGTTTGGGGGGAGGGGGAATAGGACCCTAGTTAAGTTTAGGTGTGTCTCTGAGATTTTGGTCATAGTCTAGGGGGTATTTGTGTCTTATCCTCATGAATTATCCAAAAACTTTTATTTGAAATTTTCATATCATAATTTCACATTTTTCAAATGTAAAAGTTGATCCATAAGTTTATATTTTGTAAAAAGAAAAATCTACTAGCTTATATTTGCCACCATTTATTGCATATGTAAACAAAAAAATCATAGTTGAAATTATTAATCTTACCAATTAAACAATTTATATTGGATATAACTATTACTCTCACCAACCAAATTTATTACTATTACAAATCAACGTCTGCTTTATTTGGTATCACCGATCAAATTTATTTGTGTTTTTTACTAGATTCATATCACATGGACATTAATGTTGGTCTGTTTTCTCGATCATTTGATCGAAGACTACATGCTCAAACTTAGAAGATTGTTCGTACTATGTGGAATAAATATATTAAAGAGTAGTACCCTACAAAACATATTCAATTTTACTTTTCTTTTGAACTAAAGTTTGATCAATAAATATTGTATTTTTGTTAAAATAACTTTGTGAGAGTGTACTACACATTAGTTATGAAATTTTGCTTATTTTGTAAGATTGCTTATTCAAATTACATATCTAAATAAAACTTCAATTTCATCACATATGATTTCAAAGCATGATTTCATCTTAAACGACCAAACGGGCTCTTGGTTTGTCATTGTACATGCGGTAGAAATAGCGAGCATGTTATACCCATTAAATCAACAGATTATAGCTTATGCTTTCCACTACACAGAGCTTTACTAAATAGAGATTGGGAGAAAGTAGAAACATTCTTGAAACAAGAGAAAGACGCAAGTATAGCTCCAATCAACACTCACTTACAGACAACACTCTATTTATTAGTTGGGGTAAAGAGTGAAAAAGGCAAGCATTTCGTAGAGAAGCTAGTGGCGACTATAGAAAACAAAGAAGATTTAGCCATAAGATATTGTGTTGGTGAAACTGTTCACTATGCTGCTAGATTTGGCAAGTTAGATACAACTGAAATCCGTGTAAAAAGGAATCCTAGTTTACCACATATTGCTTGTTCTGGTGGTCTATATCCAATTCATTATGCCGTTGTATATGGATACGTTCCTGTGGATGTGTCCGCTTATTATTGTTCTTTTTGGGAAAATGTATAAATTCCCTCCTGAATTTGTCATAAAAAGTCAGTTACACACTTATACTATTGTGACAACCTATTACACACTTGAATTACTTAAAAGTGAATTAATTTCAACCTTGACGCACATACAACCATCCACATGATCAGAAAGTGTTTTACACTTGCTCCACGTCATCACCATGTCACTGCCACATCAATAATTACGTCATATTTATTTTTTTAAAATCCATGTCACCCATTTTTTTTCTTTTTCCCTATACACCATCAAACCCACCATTAAATCACTACAATTGTTGCTATTATTATCAAATTCACTTCTCCACCACCATATATTTTGTTGTAAAAATATTATTATATATCTCAAAAGGAATTATTTTATCTCCTATTATATTTGGAAGAGAATATTATTTTATGTCCTAAATATTTCCTCTCCTTAAATAGCCTTAACTAGATATTACTTCTCATAATAGTCCTTAAACTCTTTGTTACCGTTAGCTGGTTTATTATCAGCATTGATTCTTCATTATTGACATTAATCCCCTTATCTAACCGTTGGAGGCTTTAGCCTAATGTATGTTTCCATATAAATATAGTCTTCCTCGATCACAAAGACGTAGAGAATACTATACATATCAGAGAGTAAATCTTTCCTTCGATAGTCTATTGGTGTGATGGGTTTTGTCTTTCAATCATTGTTAATTTCTGGCTCCTAGTTTTACACTAGAAGAGCTTGTTACATCTTGGGGGATACACCCATACCGGGTGAAATATCCTTAAGGACAGTGTCTTTCAACACGCCCCAAGCTATGAGAATTTCCTACAAGAGTTCGCGGTGAAGTACAAGCTTTGGTGAATTCGGTACAAGTGTTCCTGATGAAGGTATTTTCCGTAAGATTTACAACAATCCTAAGAATATTTCAGACTTCATTCTTATGGAAAATCAATTACAATAATTTATGGAAAGTTGTCTCGGTCACTATTTTGATTTCATTCAATGAGATAGAGGACCTATAAATTCAACCAATAGCAACATGACAAGATAAATTTTTCACTGCTCATGTACGTTTATTTATGGAGGAAAATATTTTCCTTTAACAAAAGATAAAGGTATGTGTTCTAACCTTTGTTTTTTATTTTGTTCATCACGACTATTTAGTTTCTATAACACCCTGGAAAAATTTTGAGCTAAGACTCAAACCATTTTTCGTAGTGAGTAATATTTTACGGAGGAATTTAAACTTTTCTTAAGTTTTAGGGTCGCTAGATGTAGCACCTTGAGGTCCAAAAAGAACTAAAGAGAATTCCTTCAAGTAATTCCAAGGTTCTTCTAAGTTTGGGGTCAACTTCAAACGACCATAACTTTAAGCACATGATGATTTAGGAGACCCATAAGATATCAAATGAAATACCTAAGAGTCCTCTTTCCAACGCCACTAAGTTTGCTAATTTTTGAGCTTGTATGACGGAGATATGCTCGTTTGAAGTTGGGATGTCCAATTAAGGAAAGTTACCCAAATATATGAAGGGTATTTTGTTTTTTTCCTTACCCAATCAGCTTAAAACGAAGTAATATTTTGGGGACAAATCTGATTTCCTTTCGGAGAAAATCTATTATCTTTCCCTTCAAATCAGGATTGAGGGGTTTCCCCCTTCCAATCCAATATTCTAGAGGTAATAGATGTGACTTACCTGGCTTTGAGCAATCCGCTTTCAATCGTTCCCATCGTTTTGTAAAAGATATAGATTTGGGTCAGTTTTCATAAATCCAAATACGCTTAGGGTTTTAGAAGAGAGTTCATTCAAGTCATTCCTAAGTTATTTTAAGTTTTGGATCAACTTCAAACGACCATAAATTTCAGCACATGATGAGTTAGGAGACCCATAAAATTTCAAATGAAAGGTCTTGGAATCCTCTTTCCAACGCCGCTGGTTTTGCTAATTTTTGAGCTCGTATGAGGGAGATATGCCCTTTTGAACAGACTGTCCATTTAAGGAAGATTACCCAAAAATAGGAGGGGTATTTTGGTCTTTTACGTACCCCACTTATTCTAAACGCAAATTTCACCAAATTAAGGGTCTAAAATGATTAGAATCAGTTTCATTCATCCCCAAAGTATTTAGGGTTTTAGAGAGAAGATTCAAGAGGAGAAAAAAAATCAAAGTAGACTCCATTCAATATTCTTTAAATCTTTCAATCTTTTGCAAGATTCTTCTTCAAGGTAAGTGTTTCTCCAACTTTCAATCTTTTTCAAGATTCTTCTTCAAAGTAAGTCTTTCTCCAAGAATTCCTTCTTTCCAACACAAATTCCTCCATACTATTATGAATCACTAATAAAAATCATAATTCTTGGTCATAGAGATTTCAAGAAACTAATTCAAAAATCTCAAGAAACGTTTTCTTGATTGTTTACCTTCAAGATAGGGTTTCAAGGATTCTAATCAAGTTCTTCTTTAAGATTCTTCAATAAATGTTGTTACATTTAAGATGAGAGAAAACTGAGATTTCTAAAATAGTGTTGAGCCGTTTCAGTACCATCTCTTTTAAGAGAAATATTTTTTAGTAATAGACTCAAAACATAGAAAGAGTTATGTTTTTAAACATATAAGCTAGTTATATTTTGGGAGTAGTATGGAAACCGATATGGAGGAGAGTTCTGACAACTCACAACCCTCATAAATAATGTATCCAACGTGGGTAGAAAGGGTCATACTTTTTAGATGATTCATTAATGCTTTTTAAAATAGACTAGTGGATCCACTTAGTAGTAGGTTCTATACCCCGACAAAGTATATGACAGTTCTAGTAGTGTGGGCGAGACGTTGTATCATCACATAACTCATAGTGATCGTTTTCGGTTAGAGAATCTCCCACAGAGTTATATTGTATTTTTATATACAAATTGAGTTATTATTGTATTCTTCAATACAATTGAGTTATTATCTACTGTTTTAAAAAAATTCCATATATTGTATCTTTTATTGTTGCTTTATCCTTGAGTATCTTGAGTTGAGAACCTTTAAGTTGAATTGAGTATCTTTGAGTTGAGTATCTTATTCTTGAGTTGAGTTTACTTGAGTGAGTTGAGAAGATGTAAGTATGTTTCCTTTTTATCAAGCTTAAGCCTATGTTTATGTTTTAGAATTCCCCTTACATGCTCGTACATTCCGTATACTAAGCCATTTAACATGTATCATTTCATGATGCAGATACGGGTATTCAGGATCATCAACATGCGTTTTGTTGAGGTCAAGTGCTATTCCAGTCAGCTTTCGTGAACCTTCTTATATTTCAGAGGACTTTACATTTACCTTACAGTTAGTAGTTTTGAGATGTCATGGATCTTGTCTCGATATCTTTCTGTAATAGTAAAGGCCTCATAGATAGATAGAGTTGAAGAGTTTTCTGTATTTACTTTCTTTTGAGTATTGTTCAGACTTTCTTAAAGTTCACTATTGGAGTTCAATGATTTTAATTCAGCTTTAAGCTTGTGTATGCTTGAGTTAGTCTTCTTCTTGTAGCCAGCTAAGATGAGGGTTTACTTGGGGACAAACAATGGTTCTCGAGTGCTGGCCACATCCAGGGTGTAGGCTCGAGTCATGACAAACTTGGTATCAGAGTACATAGTTCAAGTGTCCTAGGGTGTCTATGAAGCCGGGTCAATAGGATCTTGCTTATGGTTGTGAGGGGCCCACTTCTACAAATAAGAGACTATAGACATTTAAGAAAAGTTTCCCTTCTTTCATACACTTAATCATGCAATACATCTATGTCATAGAGACTCATTCTAACTCGTGTGTTCTCATATCCATTTGACTACCTCTCATACTAGAGGTGGTTGAAAAGCAAAGTCAGTTCCTTATCGATGAGTTTCTCTTAGTAAAATCTTGAGGAAATCCTGAGACTCCAAAGGATCTTGAGAGAAGCCCATGAGTGAGTTAAGTGTTGAGTTTTAAATAAATCCGCTCATGTTCGTATGAATCATGCGTTCAAGCTAAAAGCGATATGTACTCTCTTCTCTAATCCCCATTTCAGCTGAGATCCTTATGAGGAAGTATGTTTAGATCTTGGGGAGTATTTTCATCCAAAAAGGTAGCATAAGCTACAAAATTATGAGCAGTAGTAGTGAAGAGTGCCCTTAAGTCAACCAAAAAATATGCAGAGGTTTAGTAATCTAAGGAAAGGAGATAGTGATGGGGTAGATTATGCTATTGCAATCATGCACCCAGTCAATTATAAATGATGATTTCCTTTATGATTCAAATAAGGAACAATAATGTTGTAGAGAGTTCTCGATAGAAGGAAGAGGAATAGTCACTAGTCCGCATGAGATAAAGTATACTTTTAACCAGAATAGAGTTGATGTCGATGTGCCATCATGTTAGAGGATACTAAGTGTACGTGTTGAATAGAAGAGCAGAGTATTCATGAAGTGATAGATCTAAACTAGGCTTATTGTCACGCCCCGACCCTACACCCTGGGTGGGACTGGCACTCTAGAACCTTTGATGGCCCCAAGCGAACCCTTGGCCTAGCTTAACTCTTAGAAGAAGACTTACTCATCATAAAATACTTTAAAAAGTAAACTGAACTTCTCAATAAATATTTAGAATGTATAAAGAACATTCACTAGACAAAATGGCACTCAAGTCTCAATCATTAAAACAGGAATGGAAAGACTCAAGAACTAACATCAACTACTGTCTATGAAGCCTCTAACAACTAAGATGGACGTCGGGACAAGACCCACGACATCCTAATGAACTAAAATGATAAAGTAATGAAAAAAGGGGATCCTCCGGAAGCAAGGGGGGTCACCAACAACTCTGAAGCTCAACTGGATTAGTGATGCACTGGATGTTGATCCTGGTTACCTAAATCTGCATCATAAAAATATGCAGGCCAACTGGCATCAGTACATTGAATGTACGAGCATGCGAGGAGAAATATAAAACAAGACATAAGCTTGAAAGAAACTGAAGGAACATACCTGGGCTCAACTCGACTCAAATTAACTCATTTCAATATAAAGCAATAAAATAAATGCAATATAAAGAAAAGCTTTGAAAACGTGGATAACAACTTTGTGTATTTAGAAATACAATAGTAACTCTTAATGTATGCAAAGATACAATATAAACTCTGAATTTATATAAAAATACAATTAACTCTGTGTATATAAGAATACAAACTACTGATATGGGAGTTTGTCTAATGGACAACCATCACGTAAGAGCTATTGTGCTGATACATCATTTTGCCTCACGCTGCTAGGGTTGTCATATACCTTGTTGAGGGTATAAAACCTGACTACTAAGTGAATCCACTAGTTTATGCTAAAAAGCACTAAGGAATCATCTAAAAAGTATGACCCTTTTCTACCCATGTTGGCTACATAGTTTATGGGGGCTGGGAGTTGTCTGAACTCTCCCCCATATCAGTGCTTAATACTACTCCCAAAATATAATACTAGATCTTATGTTTAAAAACATACTTCTTTCTGTGGTTTGAGATAATTGCTCAAAACTTAGCTCAAAGGCTCTTTGGAAATCTCAGTTGCATTTCTTATTTAAATGTGAAAACATTTTAAACTCCTTGGGAATACATAGTCCCCGTATATTCTTTGAAGAAATGAACTTCAATCTTTACTCTTTACTCAACTCAAAACTCAAATCTTAAAACAAAGTTGAAACGTTTGTAAAAGACTTTTGGAAGACTCTAAGAACTTCTCTTGACTTGACTCTTAACTTCTCTTAACTTGACTCTTAACTTTCCTTGAATTGAATTATGGATTCAAGGATTGTCATTTGTGATAGGAAAGATCTCATGATGTTTATAAGTATTTTTAGATAGTTAAACATGAGAAACGATCAAGAAATTATTGTCTGAAAGCAAGTCCACGATGCGGAGATACATTTAAATATTTGGTTGTGAAATAAATTTTGAATCAGAACGGGCCGTGACCACTCCGCAACACGGAGAACATTTTTCAAATCTTGAGGAACAGGTCGCGGACCTGGTACCCTGATTTGCCCAGTTTGTTCCTTCTTTGTTTTCTAACCCCAATTCACCTAAATTCGATTCTTTTTCTCAATTCCTCTTTAGATTCAGATACCCAACATATGTACACAAGAATCTAACTCAAAACAACTCTAACAATCGACCTTAAATTCTCAAGAACTGCTCAATCTCATCCCAAATTCAAGAACGAAAGTAATTCAAGAATACAACTCAAGAACATCAAAGGCTCAATCTTTTAGGACGAAAATCATACTGAAATAAAAATGTTTGGCGCGTGGGTGAACGAACCCAACGCTATGTGAACTCACATACCTCGTAGAATTGAATCCTTGGCAAAACCCACACTCAATTCCTCAAGAAATAGACGAATCCTTGCTTCTTCTCCTCTTTTCTCCTCTTTTTTTCTCTTCTCTCAAAACCCTAACTCTTTTTGATGAAGCGTAAACTGAACCAAATAAGTTTAGACCCCAAATTAATTACCACAGACGAAATTAATTAATAGGGCAGTGAAAAGACCAAAGTACACTTCTAAAATTCGGTTTTGACTTTCATTATCTAGACAGCCCAACTTCAAATGGGCATATCTCCCTCATACGAACTCGAAATTGCACAAACTCGGCAGCGTTGGAAAGATAATTTAAAGATATGTGCTACTATATCTTTCATAAAACCTAAATCATCTTGATATAGGAGTTATGGTCTTTTAAAGTTGACCTAAAACTCATACTTAGCTAATTTTGTCAATCTTTCCGAATTTGATTATTTCAAAAAATGGTTTCTTTCTAATTCAAAATCTTTCTAGTAGCGGGGTATTACACTTATGATTTGTTTGAGAGAGTCATGATGTTCAGAAGGTTATAGAACCGATTAAGTAATGAGGTATTATAAGTGGACAAATAGTACTTAAGTTGTAAAGAGGGGATGTAGACCAGCTTAGAGATGATGGAATAGGTCCATAGCTTTCAAGTTTCATCTTTAGGCCTAAGGGGGAGATGATAAGATTTGAAATCAAGTCAAGTGTTGATAATAAGATAATAATCAGTTCAAAAGAGTATGGGAGATATCTTTCCAAGAGGTCCTTTTAGTAGTGGGTGATGTTAGAAGGAAAAGGTTAATGATCTTACCGTGATAATGATGGTGTGATAATTCCATATGAGGTTATAAATGAGGAGGAAGAAGAGGATGAGGTTTTACTATGAGAAATAGTTAAATTAGAGCCCTTAGTTTCTTTCGAGTAGTAATGCGGGAAATTCTAGTTGGTATGGCAGGGATGATGGAAGAATGAGAACTTCTTAAGGAGTTGTTTAGTAGGAGTCCATGGAGTTATTAGAATACTAAGCTTGAATGTGGTGTTTTTAAACATGAGGTAGTTCTTGATATGAGCCCAATTTTGATTAAATGAGGTGGTAAAGAGTAATTTTCTAGGGATGAGACTACCTATAGACAAGTATAGAACCTGAACCTTAGGATTTGGGTTAAGCTTGATTATAGTAAGAGTGTGTTGTTAGACTCAGGCCTTGGTAAGAGAAGTTATGTACCCTTGTGGGAGCTATGAGTTGCAACCAATGAGGCATGGTATCCTATCCTTACTTCATGCCCAGACTCCATGTGTTCAGATAAGGTAACCCTAGAGAGAGAGTGACTATGTTCACAACAACATCGTTCTTAACTTAGGTGTTATAGAAGGTCCCAACTCTTGGTGTGAATCAGCCCAGCCTCTGTTAGTAGGCAAGTTCATGAGTCACAAGATGTAGTAAGAGTAACCCCATTCCATACCCATTCCAGCCTTCATTCGAGGACGAAGGATCCCAAGGGGGAGATAATGTAACACCCCAGAATTTTTTTGAGCTAAGATAACTATTCTTCGTAGTGAGTAAGATTTTACAGAGGAATTTGAAATTTTCTTAAGTTTTAGGGTCGCTAGATGTAGCACCTTGAGTTCCAAAAAGAACTAAAGAGAATTCCTTCAAGTCATTCCTAAGTTCTTCTAAGTTAGGGGTCAACTTCAAATGACCATAACTTTTAGCACAAGATGAGTTAGGAGACCCATAAGATATTAAATAAAATATCTCTAAGTCCTCTTTCCAACGCCACCGAGTTTGCTAATTTTTTAGCTCATATGAAGGAGATATGCCCATTTGAAGTCAAGCTATCCAAATAAGGAAAGTTACCCAAAAATATGAAGGGTATTTTGGTCTTTTCCTTATCCAATTAGCATAAAACGAATTTTAGTAATATTTTGGGGAAAAATCTGATTTGGGTCAATTTTCATATATCCAAATACGCTTAGGGTGTTAGAAGAGAGTTCATTCAAGTCATTCCTAAGTTCTTTTAAGTTTTTGGTCAACTTCAAACGACCATAACTTTCAACACATGATAAGTTAGGAGACCCATAAGATTTCAAATAAAAGGTTTTGGAATCCTCTTTGCAATGCCACTGTGTTTGCTAATTTTTGAGCTCGTATGAGGGAGATACGCCCTTTTGAAGTCAGACTGTCCATTTAAGGAAAATTACCTGAAAATACGAGGGCTATTTTAGTCTTTTCCTTATCCCACTTATTCTAAAAGCAAATTTCACCCAATTAAGGGTCTAAACTTATTAGAATCAGTTTCATTCCTCCCCAAAGTGTTTAGGGTTTTAGAGACAGGATTCAAGAGGAGAAAAAAAAATCAAAGTAGACTCCATTCAAGACTCTTTCAATCATTTTCAAGATTGTTCTTCAAGGTAAGTCTTTCTCCAAGAATTCCTTCTTCCCAATTCAAATTCCTCCATACAATTATGAATCACTAATAAAAATCATAATTCTTGGTCATAGAGATTTCAAGAAACTAATTCAAGAATCTCAAGAAACGTTTTCTTGATTGTTTACCTTCAAGATAGGGTTTCAAGGATTCTAATCAAGTTTTTCTTTAAGATTCTTCAATAACCTTGTTCTATAGTGTTGGGTTTGTTCTCCCACACACCAATCATGGGTTTATTTTACAAATTTCATCCATGAGATTGAGTATGTTGATAATCTTGTTGAGTTCTTGAGGTTTTTCTCTTTGTTCTTTGGTAATGAAGTTCTTGTTGAGTTCTTGATGTCAGAGTTGTGAATGAGTGATTGTTTTAGTAGGTCTTGATTGGGATTTTGACCTAAGTGTGTTTAGTATATGAATCCAAAAGAATTTGGAGGAGAATTTATTCATGAGTCTACACCATCATCGAGATCCTTCACATCATGAATCAAAACTCTTGAATTCATAATTTAAATTCAAGAAAGAGTTAAGAGTAGAGTTCAAGAAAGTCTTTGAGTTCAATTGTGAACCCTTTGAGATCAACTATCAATTTGAGTTAAGTTTTGAGGAAGTAAGTATGAGAATGAGAAGAGTCATATACCTGAGTTCCATATTGTTATTAGACTCTTGAGTCGAGTCGTTCTTCCCATAAATTCCGCATGAACTCTATCAGTTGAGTATATTTGAGAGGAGTAGTATCTTCAAGCTCTAAGTCTTGACTACTGAGTTTCTAATCATTATGGATTATATTCCTAATCATGGGACTACTACATGTTACCCATGAAGGTCTTTAAGTTGAGTAGTTCATGCCCATAACTCCGCATGAACCGTATGGGTCGAGCAGTCTTGAGATGAGAAGTATCATCGATTCCTTGAGTTGAGTAGTTCATGCTCATAATTTCATATGAACCCTTCGAGTCGAGCATTCTTGAGATGAGTAGTATCATTGATTCCTTGAGTTTTGGAGTTGTTGAGTTCCAAGTATTGAGTTCTATGCATGTTTATTGAAAACCTTGAATTGAGTCGTTCACGTCAATGATTCGGCATGAACCCTATTTTAAGAAGTCTTTTTACAAATTGTTTTAAAACTTATTTTAAAAACTTGAGCACTGAGTTTGGGGAGAGTAGAGCTGAGTTCATTTTCTTTAAAATGATATACGGGAACTAAGTATTCCCAAGAGTAAATGTTGTTACATTTAAGATGAGAGGAAACTGAGATTTCCAAAAGAATTCTGAGCAGTTTGAGTACCATATATTTTAAAAGAAAGATATTTGAGTAATAATCTCAAAACACAAAAAGAGTTATGTTTTTAAACATATAAGCTAGTTATATTTTGGGAGTAGTATTTGTAACACCCCGTATGTTAGAACTACAAAAATGCAGTAATTCAAGAGTTACAAGTTTCACCAACGAGGCCACCTACGGACCGTAGGGTGACCCATCGACCGTAGGTGGAGTCCGTGACTGGCCACCTGCAACCCACTACCCAGAACCTAGAAAATAATTTGGCTAAGGGTCTACCAACAGCAAGACCCATTGACTGTAAGTGGGCCCATGGTCCGTGGTCCAGGTCGTGGTTCACACCCCAACTTTCAGCTCCCAGATGTCAAACGTTGCCCTGCCAGGAGTGACCATCGGTCAATCCGTTGGTCAGGGGCCATCGGTCAGGGGCCGTTGGTGGCTTTGGCAGCTTTAAGTCAAGGGTCGTTTGGTCTTTCCCCTATGCGTTGGACTCCTAAACTACATCATTTAACCCCTAAACTACGTCGTTTTGGTCAGTTTTAGCCTAGTAACTTAATCAGAATCTACCATAAGCGATTCATGTACCAAATTCAGAAAACTTAGAGCAAAAGAGAATAAAAGAGTCGACCAAGCCCTTTCCAAGAACGCATTAGGTTTTCATCAGTTCCAACCCCGAAATCGAAAGATTTCTCCATGATATTTGTCTCCAGGTATGTGAGATTTCACTAGTGGGTTCCTTTCATCCATTAGGTCCCTAGAATTCAGTCAGAATTTTGATTCCCTAAATATTATTTAAACCTAGAGTTTCTATAACTTTAGATAATTGTTGTGACTCCTTAATCTCATCCCAAATTCAAGAACAAGAATGAAACAATTCAAGAATACAACTCAAGAACATCAAATTCTCAATCTTTTTAGGATGAAATTACACTGAATAAAACATGTTTTGCGCGTGGGTGAACGAACCCAATGCTATGTGAACTGACATACCTCGTAGGGATCACCCCTTGACGAAATCCACAAGCGATTCTTGAAGAACTTGATGATTCTTGCTCTTTCTCCTCCTTTCTCTTCTTCTTTTCTCTTTTCTAAAACACTAACTCAATATCGTAAAAGCGTAAACGGATTCCTATCAGTTTAGACCCCAATTAATTACCAAAAATGAAATTAAGTCATGGGGTATGGAAAAGACCATAATGCCCTTCTAACATCTGGATTGGACATTTCCTTATTCGAACAGCCCACCTTCCAATGGGCATATCTCACTCATACGAACTCGGAATCGTGCAAACTCAGCGGCGTTGGAAAGATCATTCCAATATCTTTACTACGATATCTGGAAACACACTTAAATCATCCTGATATAGAAGGTATACTCATTTGAAGTTGACCAAAACTCAACTTTAACACACTTAAAAATTTCCAGATTTTCTTTATACTTTCCAAATTTGACTATTTCCTCTTTTAAATTCCTTTTTAGTTCTTTCTAGTTATGGGGTGTTACAATATCTCCCCCTTGGGAACATTCATCCTCGAATGAGCTTACTCTTAGTAGGCTAAGGGTGTAACATCTAACATTCAGTTCAAACACCCAACAAGCAATGCAATACAACATGCAATCTCATAAGTTAAAGAGTACTAAGAAGAGAATTAGTACCTTGTTCTAGAATTTATCCGGATTCGAAGAGATGTGAATATCTCTTCTTCATATCATCCTCCGATTCCTATGTAGCTTCCTCAACAAATTGATTCCTCCAAAGGACTTTGACTGATGCTACCTATTTTCTTCCCAACTTGCAAACTTGGCGATCTAGAATCTGAACAGGAATCTCCTCATAAAATAAGCTATCATTGATCCCAATATCTTCGATTGGTATGATCAATGAAGGATCGCTCATGCACTTCTTTAACATAGAGATGTGAAAGACCGGATGAACTGCGGCTAACTCTTGTGGTAGCTCCAACTCATAATCTACATTACCTACCCTTTTTGATATTTTGTAAGGGCCAATTTATCGGGGACTAAGTTTCCCTTCTTACCAAACCTCATAACACCTTTCATGGGTGAAACTTTCAAGTATATCCAATCATCTACTTCAAACTCTAACTCCCTTCTCCTAACATCGGTGTAGGATTTCTGACGGCTCTATGCCGTTTTCAACCTCTCTTGAATCACTTTCACCTTCTCCATAGCTTGATGAACGAGATCTGGTCATATCAACCCTGCTTCACCAACTTCAAACCATCCAATAGGAGATCTGCATCTTCTCCCATAAAGAGCTTCATAATGAGCCATTTGGATGCTGGAGTGGTAACTATTGTTGTAAGGAAACTCAATAAGAGGTAGGTGATCATCCCAATTACCTTTGAAATCAATAACACAAGACCTCAACATATCCTCTAAGGTATGAATAGTGTGCTCTGCTTGACCATCTATCTGAGGATGAAAAACAGTACTCAAGTTCACCTTTGAACCCAAGCCTTTCTGGAATGACTTCCAAAACTGTACAGTAAATTATGCACCCTGATATAATCAAAACAGGGACTCCATGAAGTCTTACCACCTCCTGAATATATAACCTGGCATAGTCTTCTCCTGAATGGGTAGTCTTTACCGGCAAAAAGTGAGTTGATTTTGTCGTTTGATCCACAATCACCCAAATAGAATCATGCGGCATTCGAGACCTTGGTAAACCTGTGATGAAATCCATAATAATCATCTCCCACTTACATTTCGGAAGTTCTATATTTTGAGCCATACCATCAGGCATTTAATGCTCTACTTTAACTTGTTGGCAATTCGGACACTTAGAAACAAACTCTACAATGCCCTTCTTCATACTACTCCACCAATAAACCTCTCTCAAATTACGATACATCTTTGTGGAACCCAGATGAATGGAATATCTCGAGCTATGAGCTTCCTCCATGATCCTCTCTTGGAGTTCATCCACCCTTGGTACACACAATCTACCTGGATACCTCAATACACCATCTCCCCCTTGCTCAAAAGCCATTACTTTTTGCTTATGAACATTTGCCTTCAATTCAAGCAAAATGGGATCTTGGTCTTGCTTCTCTTTTATTTCTGACACTAATGATGACTCAGCCCTATTCATCACCACCACTCCTCCTTCTATGGAATCCATTAGTCGGACTCCCAAGCGTGCAGGTCTATGCACATCTTTCGCTAACTCTCTATTTTCTTCCTCAACATGAGCGGGACTACCCATAGACAACCTGCTTAAGGCATCAGTAACAACATGAGCCTTACCTGGGTGATAAAGAATACTCATGTCATAATCCTTGAGTAATTCTAACCATCTCATTTGTCTGAAATTTAGTTCTTTATGAGTAAACACATACTGAAGGAACTTGTGATCAGTGAACACATCTACATGCACACCATATAAATAATAATGCCATATCTTCAAAGTAAATACTACGGCAGCCAACTCTAAGTCATGGGTTGGGTAATTCTTCTCATGAACTTTCAACTGTCTGGAGGCATAAGCTATAACTTTGCCATTCTGCATTAACACACAACCCAAACAAACTCTGGACGCATCACAATAGACAACTAATCCTTACGTACCTTCTAGTAAGGTCAATATTGGGGCAATAGTCAACCTCTTTTTCAAATCCTAAAAGCTTTCCTCACAAGCTTCAGACCATTGAAACTTCATTGTTTTCTGAGTTAACTTGGTCAAAGGGGATGAACCCCTCTATGAACCTTCTATAATAGCCAGCCAAACCCAAGAAACTCCTAATATCAGTTGGAGATGTGGGTAGAGGCCAATATTGCACTGCCTCTATCTTCTAAGTATCAACTTTAATTCCCTCTCCAGACACAATGTGGCCTAAGAATGCCACATACACAAGCCAAAACTCACACTTAGAGAACTTGTCATACAACTCTCTATCTTTTAGAGTCTGGAGAACTATCCTGAGATGACTAACATGATCTTCTTTATTCCTTGATTAGATTAGTATGTCATCAATGAAGACGATAACAAACATATCTAAATAAGGCTTGAATACTCTATTCATAAGGTCCATGAACGTTGTAGGTGCATTGGTTAAATCGAACGACATGACCAAAAACTTATAATGACCATAACGGGTCCTGAATGCTATCTTGGGAATATCACACTCCCTTACTTTCAACTGATGGTAGCCACATTTGAGGTCTATCTTAGAAAACAAGAAGCACCATGAAGTTGATCGAAAAAATCATCAATTCACGAAAGAGGATACTTGTTCTTGATGGTAACCTTGTTTAATTGGCAGGAAGTAATACACATCCTAAGGGAACCATCCTTTTTTCTCACAAATAGGACCAGAGTGCCCTAAGGTAAGACACTTGGTCAAATAAAACCTTTCTCTAAAAGATCTTTCAACTGCTCTTTAAGCTCTTTCAACTCTGCTAGTGCCATTCTATATGGCAGAATATATATAGGGCGAATATATGGAAGAATATTTATACCGAAGCCTATCTCTCTCTCAGGAGGGACTCCAGGAAGATCATTTGGAAAGACTTCTGGAAATTCTTTTACTAATGAAACTGACTGAATATGAGGTATCTCAACACTAGAGTCATTAAATCTGACTAAGTGATAGACACACCCCTTAGAAACCAATTTACTTGCCTTAAGGTATGAAATAAAATGACCCTTAGGCACTACTAAACTGTTTTTCCACTCAAAGACTGGCTCATTTAGAAACTGAAACTTGACAACTCGAGTTCTACAATCAATTGAGGCATAATAGGCATGAAGCCAATCCATACCAAGAATTACATCAAAATTTACCATGTCTAACTCAATTAAATCAGCCATGGTACTCTTGTGATTGATTGAAATGGGACAATCACAATAGACTATCTCTGCTAGAATAAACTCATCAACAGGTGTAGAAACACTGAATGGTTCACTAAGTTGCTCAGGAATAACATCAAAATTCATCACAACATAAGGAGTTACAAAAGGTAAACTCGCTCATGGGTCTAGCAAAGCATAAACATTAGAGTTAAAGACTTGGATCATACCAATGACAACATCAGGCGAATCATTTTGCTCTTGGCGACTGGTGATAGCATATAGGTGGTTTGATCCTCCACCAGTACCGGAAGTAGTCCCTCTAGGTGCAGCTCTGTCTGGTGGAGCTACGGAAGAAGACTGGGCTTTATTGCCCCCATTACCATTACTATGTTTGCTCTTAGGACACTCTCTCATAAAATGACCATTCTGGACACACTTGAAGCAACTAATGAAGTTATCATGACACCCCTGAGTGGTTCCTACCACACTTAGCACATGCAGAAGTCTTATTATCCCATTGTGCCTTACTACCTTGCGAATGCACAGGTATAGCTCTAAAGTTGTGAGAATTCTGACTATTGTACTCACATTTGTTCCTTGGTGTACTAGCAGATGATGGAGCAGGTCCATTTTCCTTCTGTTGGAAAGATGACCGATTGCCATTACTCTTTTGCTGCCCGGATTCATTCCCTGATGTCTTAGCCCTCTTATTATTAAACTTTTCTCTATCACTCAGCTTGTCCTCCTCAACTTGTTGCACATGGATCATCAGCCTTGCTATACCCATGTCACCTACTAGCATGGTTGCCTTACTTTCTTTATCTGGCAAACGAGGTAATCCACCAACGAATAACTCATCCTACTCCTCATGTCAGCAACCATCTCTTTGCTTCTCTTAGCTCACGAGGAAAGAAATACCTCATGAAGGCACTCTCGACCATAGGCCAACTCATAATCGGTTACGCATAAGCACAAGTTAGAAAGAGACTTTTATAGAGATATACTATATTGCACGAAGTGAGTATGAAATAAGTGAAGGAATTCCTAAATGTTGCAGCCTCCTAATTATAGATATGGTGCGCTTCACACCGATAACTAGGACTCTACAGATATGGCTTCATAGACTCCCTAGGACTCTTAAACTCTGTGCTCTGATACCAAGTTTGTCACCCCCCGAGCCTACACCCTAGACATGGCCGGCACTCAAGAACCATTATTAGCCCCAAGCAAACCCTTGGTCTGGCTTACTTACTCAGCGGAAGACTTTACTCAAGATAAATACTTTTAAAATAGTACACTGAACTGCTCAATAAATAACTAACAATGTAAAAAATAACATTCACTGCCAAAGTGGCAACTCAAGTCTCAACTTAACTGAAAATGAAAGTAAAACTCATGAACTAACATCAACTAACTATGTCTATGAAGCCTCTAAACTCTGAGGGATGTTGGCACAAGACCCCCGATCATCCTAACAACTGAAATAAGCAAGCAATAAAACAAAACATAACCAAAGGAATACTCCTGAAAGCAAGGAGGCTCACCAACTGACCCTGAGTGCTCAACTGGATCAACAATGCACTGGATGTTGATCCTGGTTACCTGTGTCTGCATCATAATAAGATGCAAGTCAAATGGCATCAGTACATTGAATGTACGAGTATGTGAGGGGAAATCTAAAACAAGACATAGGCTTGAAATGAACTAAAGAACTTACATGGTTCAACTCAACTGAAATGATTTCAATATAAAGCAATGTAAATAAATGCAATATAAAGAAAAGCATTAAAACATGGTTTTCAGCTCTGTGTATTTAGAAATACAAATAACTCTGTATGTATGCCAAGATACAATATGAACTCTGTTTGTAAATGAAAATACAAATATTTCTAATGTATATAAAAATACAAAGTACTACTGTGGGAGTTTCTCTAACCGACAACCATCACTTAAGAGATATCGTGATGATACAATGTTTTGCCTCACGCTGCCAAGGTCGTCCTATACTTTGCCATGAGTATAGAACCTGAACTACTAAGTGGATCCACTAGTCTATGCTAAAAAGCACTAAGGAATCATCTAAAAAGTATGACCCTTTTCTATCCATGGTGGCTACATGGTTTATGGGAGCTGTGAGTTGTCTGAACTCTCCCCCATATTGGTGCTCAATACTACTCCCAAAATATGATACTAGCTCTTATGTTTTTTTAAAAAAACTTACTTCTTTCTGTGATTTGAGATAATTGCTCAAAAACTTAGCTCAAGGCTCTTCTTGGAAATCAAAGTTTCCTCTCTTGCTTAATTGTGAAAGCATTTACTCTTTAACTGAAAAACTAGCTCAAAGGCTTTTTTGGAAATCAAGGTTTCCTTTCTTCTTTAAATGTGAAAACATTTTACTCTTTGGGAATACATTGTCCCGATATACTCTTTTGAAGAAATGAACTTCAAACTTTACTCTTTGCTCAACTCAAAACTCAAGTCTTACAACAAAGTTAAAACATTTGTAAAAGACTCTTGGAAGACTATATGAACTTCTCTGAGGAACAGGTCCACAACGCAGACATGGTACCTAGATTTGCCTGACTTATTCCTTCTTCATTTTCTAGCCCCAATCCACCTAATTTCAATTCTTTTTATCTATATCTCTTTAAATTCAGGTACCCACAACATATACACAAGAATCTAACTCAAAGCAACTCTAATAATCAATCTTAAACTCTCAAAAACTCCTTAATCTCATCCCAAATTCAAGAACGAAAGCAATTCAAGAATACAACTCAAGAACATCAAATTCTCAATCTTTTTAGGATGAAATTACACTGAATAAAATATGTTTGGTGTGTGGGTGAACGAACCCGACACTATGTGAACTCACATACCTCGTAGGGATAACCCCTTGATGAAATCCACAAGCGATGCTTGAAGAACTTGACGATTCTTGCTCCTTCTCCTCATTTCTCTTCTTCTTTTCTCTTTTTTAAAACCCTAACTCAATATCGTAAAAGTGTAAGCTGAATCCTATCTTCTTAGACCCCAATTAATTACCAAAAATGAAATTAAGTCACGGGGTATGGAAAAGACCATACTGCTCTTCTAACATCCGGATTGGATATTTTCTTATTCGAACAGCCCAACTTCCAATGGGAATATCTCACCCATACGAACTCGGAATCGTGCAAACTCGGCGGCGTTTGAAATATCATTCCAAGATATTTACTACGATATCTGGAAACACACCTATCTCATCATGAGCTAGAAATTATGGTCGTTTGAAGTTGACCAAAACTCAACTTTAACACACTTAAAAATTTCCAGATTTTCTTTATACTTTCCAAAAATGACTATTTCCTCTTTTAAATTCCTTTCTAGTTATTTCTAGATACGGGGTGTTACAAAGACGATCCGTGAACCCACCCACGGTTTGTGGGTGAGGGTTTCGTAGGTGAGGGCGGATTTTAAAGTTTTAGTTTTTAAGTTAGGGGCTTAGGGGTTAATTAGTGAATAGTTAGGGGTTAAGGGAGGTAGGTTAGTTAGTTATTAACCACCTATATATGCTTAATAGACCCCCTAAACTAAGTCAATTAGTTCATTCTTCAAAGAACCCAAATTCTCTCTAAATAATTCTCTTTCTAGAAGAAGAAGAAGAAGAAGAAGAAGGAGGAGGAGGAGAAGGAGGAGAAGAAGGAGAAGGAGTATGAGAAGGAGAAGGAGAAGGAGAAGGATCAGGAGTAGGAGAAGGAGAAGGAGAAGGAGAAGAAGAAGGACAAGGGGGAGGAGAAGAAGAAGAAGGAAGACGGGCAGATTTTCCTCCATTGTTTCAAGCTTTGTTAGGGCTTTTAATTGAGGTATGTTATCTTAATCATCTATGGGTTCTTACACCATAGATCCCCCTAGGTTTTCCCCAATTGTGAAGTCAAAACCCAACTCTAGCTAGGGTTTATTCCTACATTGTGGGTAGTATTTAGGTATACTTCCAATCTAGTGGATAATACCTAATTATGAATGAATTAGCATTGAATTATGGTATTATGATAAATGTATGTTATTTCTATGGTAAACCCTAGCCTAATTGATGAATTTGATATTGTGTGGATTTATGTCATGAAAGGTGAAATTGAAGAATTAGAATTGATCTTCTAAAATCAATGTCATGTGTAGTAATTGTTCAAAGTTAGGAACACATAGAAGTGAATTTAATTAGATTATAGTTCATATGATAGATCATGACTTGTAAAGTTCAAATTGAACCGTTATGATCAATTATGACTAGAATCACCTACTAATAATGGATGTGATTAGAATACCTTGAAATCTATGGTATAAAGATGATAGTAACAAGTAAAGCTTGAGAATAAGGCTTGTAGTTATCAATGTTAGGGCATTGAGAGTAAAGCTAGTATAATGTGATCTTGTTATGTATTGTTGAAAGTCTATTCTCACTTACACACTTAGGCATAAATATGCTAGGAGATGCAAGTTCCTATCACATAGAATGATTCTAGGTTGACTTAATAACCTAAAATGAATCAAAGCTTGTTAGTCTAGAATAGCTTGAAGTTGTGATATATGATCCCTTTATGTGTAGCTTGACTTGGTAAGACAAGACCAAGATAAGATAGCTTAGGATTGAGGATTTACACTCTCCCAAGGGTAGCTTGACTTAGTATTGTAAGATGCATGTCAAGGGTAGCATGAGTTAGGAGTAGTCATGGTAGCCTAGGATTGAGGATTTATACTCTCCTAAGGGTAGCTTGAACTAGCATCATTAGGATGCTTTCATGATAGCATGAATTGGTTTGGCCAAGACCATTTCATAGTAGCTTTAGGATTGAGGACTTATACTCTCCTAAGGGTAGCTTAGGATTGAGAATCATACTCTCCTAAGGATAGCTTACATTAGCATATTGGTGTGCTTGTAATAGTAGCTTGACTTTGCATTGTAAGATGCATTTCAAGGGTAGCTTTAGGATTGAGGACTTATAATCTCCTAAGGGTAGCTTAGGATTGAGGATCCATACTCTCCTAAGGATAGCTTGACTTTGCATTGTAAGATGCATTTCAAGGGTAGCTTGAGTTAGGGTTAGTCATGGTAGCTTAGGATTGAGGACTTATACTCTCCTAAGGATAGCTTAGGATTAAGAATCATACTCTCCTAAGGGTAGCTTGCATTAGCATGATAATGTGCTTGTAAGGGTAGCATGACTTAGTTTGACTAGGATTATTTCATGGTAGCTAGGATGGAACACTTGTACCCTTCCTAGAATAGCTTGGGCTTGCATGATAGTGTGCCTTCCAAGGTAGTTAGTTTAGCATAATATAGTTATGTTAGTAAGATGATAGCATGGTCTAGCCTATTAGGGGGTTATTCCTTGGTAGCCTTGAATTGAGAAATAGAATCCATTCATGTGTTGTGACTTGCCTTGTACTAAATAGAGAAGTACCTTAAATGACTAATGGAAAATAGTAAGTGTGTATAATCGCCTATAGGGGTACTTAGTGTGGATAGTAGTATGGGATGCTATTCATACATTGCACAAGTATGACTTGAAGCTACTTATGAAGTGTTCTCTTATATAGTATAGACTTAGCTTGGGTTGTTGCTATAGTTGCCTTCCAAGATATGTTTGACTAAAGGTGATAGTTCCCTTGTCTATATGAAGTAAGCTAATAATAAGGCCAAAGGATGGCAAGTATGACTAGGATGACTTCAACGTTATTCTTAGTGTGAAGGGTAGTATGGGATGCCTTTCATGCATTGCACAAGTGTGCTTTGAGGTTTCTTAAGAGTATAGTACTCTTATGGTAGAAAAGCTTAAATACTTGACCATGTATATAGAGTATAATCAAGATGACCAAAAAGGGATACTTAGCTTGGGTGGTATTATGGGATGTTATTCATGCATTGCACAAGTATGCTTTTAGGTTACTTGAAAGTAGTTCTATTAAGCTTATGTTGGAGACTTTGCTTATTATTATGATATTGTCACTCATGCTTATAGTTTATGTTTCATGAAGTATTTCATATGATTTTGAATTATGTCTTATGTTGACTAACCATTGTCTTATGCTCTTATGATTATGCTGGCTAACATATTTAGTACATTTTGTACTAATGCATACTTTGCCTACATTCTCATCAAATGTAGGGTTTGGAGATTGAGCTCTATTCTTAGAGATAAGTTTCTAGAAGTTGCAAGGAGTTGAAGATTTTGATGAGTCCTCATAACTTAGAGGACAAAACCCAATGGTTCCTTTAGGTCTTTTATTTTCGTGTTGAGACTATTGTATGGGCTGTGTCCCAAAACTTTTAATTCAAGTTGAGTTTAGGTGGTTTGAGACAAAAGTGTAAAAAAGACTTCGATTGTATGGATAAAAGTTTTTAATTTTTTTGTACTTTTCTATTATCTTATGTTATGATATGCTAAGGGCTTGTATGAGACCCCTTCAGCGTCAAGTATGCCATGTTACATCTAGGGTGTACCCCTGGGTCGTGACACGATATCTTTTTGTAATAGTAGAGGCTTCATAGATAGACAGAGTTGAAGAGTTTTCCGTATTTACTTTCTTTTGAGTATTGTTCAAACTTTCTTAAAGTTCATTATTAGAGTTCAATGAATTTTATTCAGTTTTAAGCTTATGTCTGCTTGAGTTAGTCTTCCGCTTCTAGCCATCCAGGATGAGGGTTCGCTTGGGGACCAACAATGGTTCTCAAGTGTCTGCCACGTCCAGGGTGTAGGCTTAGGTCGTGACAGTTTCTCTTTAGATAATTGAAAAATCATTAAATAATAATTAATCAAATTGGTCCTTATTTGAAGTAGTGTATTATTGCTAAATAATTTGATAGGCATATCCAATTGTCTGTTCAAAAAGAAATTGGAACCAATTTTTTAGTCTTACAATATTGAGATTTTGTGGTATACTTTTCAAAGATATAATTAGAAAGAACTAGAAAATATTGTGCTAGGTCCTTGAGACTTGATAGTATCTTATTTCATAGAATATATTTATCGATTTCTTTTATTAAATTGGATGACTTTGCTGTAAAAACTTGGGTTACATCCCAAGCAGTACCTTAGTTAACGTCGTGGCACGACGTAAGTCCTCACTCAAACTTCATTCTTGGGGTTTTCCATATTATCACTAGGCAACCCCCTTTGTTGTCACAGGTTTAAATGAGAAGAAATTTGATCCATTTGGGTCTCCAACTGCTTGATAGAGATAGAATGAGAAGTCACTGTCTGGTTAAGGGTCGATATATCTTTCTTCATCTCTTTCAAAAATTTATCGAACCCTTAACCTTGGTGAGAATACGAGAGAGCATATCCTCAGACTAGCCACCCTCAGAATCTTTGGGCTTTTGACGCTCGTAGGGAGGAACATACCTATCTTTCTCCCCATATTTTTCCTTCCAAATGGGGTTACGATCCATCCACTCTCTATCACGATCTCTCCAGCCCTCGTCCCTATTCCAACCTTGGTTACCACCTTGCCTTGGGTAGTTAGCACGATAACCACCTCCTTGGTTGGCTAGGAAGTTCACTTCTTTGTTGTACAATGCTTCGAACTTGGCCTCATTGGAGTTTACACACCCAACACCCACAGCATTTACACTTCTAGCACCAGCTCCCATGACATTCTTGGCTAAAATGTCAAGTTAGGTCGTCATATTTGCCATGTTTTTGTCCCTTTCTTGATCTATCTCAAGTTGTTCCTTTGTCAATTTAAAAGTGAGAGGGAAGACCTAATTTTCACAGGTGTACTATGCCTGGTTAATTTTGGTCATACCATCCAGGAGTTGGGCTGCTATAACGTAATGTTGTTACATCAAACCTCCCGGAGAAAGTTGGTCAGTTACTCCCTTGTTCACCGAATCAAGGCTTCGATAAAAGTATTTCAGCAAAATGTTGTCGGGGAAACCATGAGTTGGGCATTGCAGCACCAACTTCTTCAATCTAAGCCAAGTCTCATGGATTGGCTCACTCTCCAAACGCTTGAAGCTCTGGATGTTGTCCCTAAGTATCATCATCTTCGAAGGAGGGAAAAATCACACTTGAAATGCGGTGACAAGATCTTCCCATAAAGTGATGAAGTCTCTTGGCAATTCAGCCAATCACTTACATGCTTCTCCCATTAAGGAAAATGGGAACAACCTCAACCGGACCGACTCTTGGGATATGTTCTTGAAGGAGAACGGCCCACAAACGTCAACAACGTTCCTTATATGTTCATGGGGATCCTCATGTGCCAACCCACCAAAGAACCTTTTCAATTGCAAGAGCTACAACATGGTGCTTGTAATATGGAACACATCGTTCCCTTCAGCCGGAGGCAAGCGAATGGCACCAACTCCACCCACAAGATTTGGGTCATTGACATTCGGCTCATTGACATCATTGAGATTGCCAATGTCATCATGGTGGCCCACTTTGCTACCATTGCATCCGTTGACACTCATTTCGTCTGTTTCAAACAGCAACACAAAAACCAAAACTGAAAGTAAGTAAATTCAACTATGACTAAAAAGAACAAAATTTAACTTCACCAAAAAAATCTCAAACAACACCACTCCCCGGCAGCGGCACCATTTTCATTAACAGCGTTTCAAAGACACTTCATCTAATTCTAAGCATCAACGATCGTTAATCAGTATATAACCCAACTAAATGAGTTGGGGTCGAATTCCACAGGGAACAGTACGTGTTTGAGAGTCAATTGGGAAGTACGAATATGATAAAACCAATCATATGAATAAAAATGATCGAATAAAAATATAATCCAAATTGGGGGGTGACACGAATGTCAAATGGGGGGGTTTTGGTTTGAAATTATCAACTACAAACAGTGGTGAACAACACGAAATAACAATAATGAGACGGGTTCTTCGGATGTGATTCAATTATAGGCTAATATAGACAAATGGGTAATTGCAACTATTAGAAAGTAGCAAGATATTAGTGAGTAAGCTAGGCTATATAGGAGATAAACTTTCTCTCGAACAATTTATCCTAAATCAACTTGATTTCTCTCGAACATCAACAAGCAAGCGAAATAAGAACAGCCCACACCTTAGTCCATTCACTCTCTCGAGCTGAATGTGTGGGATTGGGTTTAGGATTCAGCCATTCACTCTCTCGAGCTGAACCCGTGTCAACCCAATACCCACACACCATCAATCAATAAGTTTAGTTTTAAAACCTCTCTCTTGAGCAAGCCAAAAACACAAGGGTAAAACTGCATTTGCAACTACAATTCTTAAATTAAATCACAATTAATGATTGAACTCACTTCTAAACAACATTTAAACTAACAATTGGCAATACTCATAAACTAAATCAGCCCATAAACACATAATCACACCCCAAGAATTGGGGTTTTAGCTAGACATTATAAAAAGGTAAAAAACAGTTACCAAATTCATTATCCATCAACTGGGTAAGTGTAGATTCGTCCTTACAATGCTCTAATTTGAAGAATCTCAACGACCCACTTCCAATTTCTCAAAAGTGAAAAACTTCAATTCTTCAAAACTTAGGAAAAACTAGAAAACATTGTCTCACCAGTTCAAAACTTAATAAATATTTGTTCTAAAGAGTAATTGATACTAAACTAAATGTTCAAAAACGTATTTATAGTCTCCAAAAATGTGCTACGAAGAGTCACTCGGCGTAGTAAGTCGGGCTCGGCGAAGTAAGTCGGGCTCGGCGAAGTAAGTCGGGCTCGCCGAACCACTCGGGTAATTTACATCGTGCTTCTGTCTTGGCCTTCAGCATCCTCAAGGTCTGTAACTTTGGGCGATCTAACACTATATCGCAGAACCACTAGGTGATCCGCCGACTGCTCCTTTCTCTAGCCAACTTGGTTCTTTCCTTCAGGGCTTGGCACACTGGAAATTTAGGCAGTCAAGTAGCCATTCGGCGACTCGCCAAGTAGACTTGGTGATCACCAGGCTTGCATTTCTTCATTCCTTCAGCTCACTTCGTTCCTTTTTGTAAATTAGTATCCTTGCTTTGTTCCTCAATCCATGTACCTGGAAATCAAGGGTTTTACATCAGTTATTGGCACAAAATAAGCATTTGAGGACACTAAATTTATATAAATAAAGCCCTAAATGAGTCCAAATTTCGGACTCATCAGTAACCAAACCTATGTGATTAGAGATCCCATGAATTAGGTACATATAGGTAATAACAAGTCATTAGTTGATCAAGTAAGAACTATAAAGTTATGTCCCTCCTATGATGTATGAATATAGTACAACAGACTGCAAGGCAAAGTGAGGTTGAGTTAAGCTCTTAATCCAAGTCATATCTTCTATATGTGGTGTATTGCTCTATAGAATACACTTGATTTAGACCTATATGAGTGTGAAGTGGTGCCACTTCTATGTAATTGTGACAGATTTCTAGAGAAACTCGTGAATACCAGGACACGTGCATGGCCTCTTCGCGCAAATTAAACCATGATAACGACAAAGATTGTGCGAGTATAATATGATAGAATAAGACGCCAGACTTACAAAAGAATTATTGGTTCATAGAAGTTCTAAACTTCATCAATTTTTATGTAAGTTTAATCTTGTTCTATCTAGGTATGGTTCATAGTCTATGGACACATGATTCGATGCATTGTACTCATATGTGACAACCCAACAAAACTTCTCATTTCATTTTATTCCTTAAGATTCCTTTTGAGATATGTAGGAGATTGTTGATAAAACATTATTATATATCTCAAAAGGAATTATTTTCCTATTATATTTAGAAGAGAATATTATTTTATGTCCTAAATATTTGCTCTCCTTAAATAGCCTTAACTAGCTATTATTTTCTCATAGTATTCCTTAAAACTATTTGTTACAAAACTTTTGTTACCGTTAGCTGGTTTATTATCAGCATTGATTCTTCATTATTGACATTAATGCCCTTATCTAACCGTTGAAGGCTTTAGCCTAATGTATGTTTCTATATAAATCTAGTATTCCTCTATCACAAAGAGGTAGAGAACACTATACCTATCTGAGAGTAAATATTTCCTTCGATAGTCTATTGGTGTGCTGGGTTTTGTCTTTGAATCTTTGTTAGTTTTTGGCTCCTAGTTTTATACTAGAAGAACTTGTTAAATCCTGGGGGATACACCCATACCGGGTGAAATATCCTTAAGGACAGTGTCTTTCGACACGCGTCAAGCTATGAGAATTTCCTACAAGAGTTCGTGGTGAAGTACAAGCTTTGGTGAATTCGGTACAAGTGTTCCTGATGAAGGTATTTTTCATAGAATTTACAACAGATTTTACCACTCATAATCAAATTCACCACCGGAATCTTTCCACAACCATAGCCATCATAAAATATATAACAAACATCATAAATTTAACTAAATTCACCCTTGGAACCATATCACTATCATTGAAATTCATCACAATCATAACCATAAATTCACCATCCACATCAAAATCACGAGTGTCATTGTCATTATCAAAATTAAAAGTCATACCACCACTAATTTTTCACCCATCACCAAACCCACCACAAAAAATTATCACAATATACAAATTTCATTCAAGCTCAAAAAGGAGAATTGTGAAAACTTGCAATATTTATTTGCAAAGATTTTAGTGATACAATTGAAAAACTAATGCTCGATTTACTATTACTGACTTTGAAGAAAATATAGAGAGGATTTTTCTGAGAGAGAAGAAAGATCTATGAAAATACATTAAAAATTGAATTTAGTGCAAAATTCCAGAAACTTTTTACACAAAAAAAGCAAGATCTGAAAATTTTCTTATTTCAAATGCTCACAATCAACAAAAAACACAAAAATAAATTGAATAATTTGTTCTTGACTTCACAAATTCAATGTGGGAATAGTAAGGATTGACCAATTTTAGATGTCTCGCCAAATTTTTTTTCGAACAATGAACCTAATTAATTCAACAACTTCGCGATCTTTGCGATGAATTTCTATCCCGCAATGTTGTTTTCTATTTTTCTCTTGGAAATTTATCATGAAAAAAAATTATTTTTCACAATAAGAAAAAAATGGAGGAAGAAGAAAGGTACGGTAACATGAAGGAGAAGGGTGGGGGTGGGGAAAATTTTGCCTTTTTTTTTACTCTAAAGCGTCTTTTTTATTTTTTATTTAATCTTATTTTCATGTCACCTTTGAGGGTGGTATTAAATTCACTTTTGAGTAGTATAAGTGTGTAATAAGTCACCTCAATAGACTTTTCGGTCAACTTCAAGGGTGAATTTATGCCTTTTCTCTTCTTTTTTTATAATACAAAATCAATCACAAATGACCTACATATTTTTAGATAATAACTAAATCTCAAAATCATAGGCCAACCTCATGAATTTTCCACCCAAACTAAGACCTTTCCACCATTAATTTAGCTAGATCTACCAATTACATGGTTACATTAGAGAATTCTAGTAAATAAATCAAGAATAAAAAAATTTTGATTAGTCCAATGTTTTATACTTTAAAATTCTAATAAACCTACATTTTGCCCCCTTAGAATGAATTCAAACCATTTCCTAGGGCCAGGATTATATTTTTTAACGCCTAAAAATTGAATAATTATATTTTTTTTTAAGTCCTAGAAATTGAACAACAAAAGTAGGGAATCGAATTACTCATTTTTACGAAATATTCTTGGTGAAAAACTATTGAAATTTTCCCTATGTCATTCTTTTTACCCTCCAAAATATTTTTGGGTGATAATGAGTCTTTTGTTTTACTTCTCACTATATTTATGGCAATTTATCCCACTATAGTGGCCCAATCAGATCTCCTATAGTGGCCCAATGAGACACCCTCATGAAGTTAATGTGTTTATTTCCCTGGAAACATTGGTTTCATTATTTTTGCAATCTTGAATGCACCTTCATTGTTCACTTCAAGCACCTCTCTATTAGTGTTCTTGTTAGTTTTAACATCTCATTATATAGAAGAAGATTTCTTGTATTCATTGCCAAGGAATCTCATCTAGGGATGCTAACTTTGATTTTTTTCATAACATTCATGATGGTTAGCTTCAGCTCAATAGTGTATCTCATGTTTGGGCAGAAGAAAGTTGCCTACCTACTATTTCATTTCTACTTCTACAATTCCCCTTCATGTTGCTATCATTTCCAAAAAGCTTGATTTGAAAATTTCATATCATGATTTCACATTTTTCAAATGTAAAAGTTGATCCATAAGTTTATATTTTTTTAATAAAGAAAAATTCACTAGCTTATATTTGCCAACCATTTATTGCATATGTAAACAAAAAATTCATAGTTGAAATTATTAATCTCACGAATTAAACAATTTATATTGAATATATCTATTACTCTCACCAACCACATTTATTACTATTCCAAATCAACGCCTACTTTACTTGGTATCACCGATCAAATTTATTAGTGTTTTTGAGTAGATTCATATCACATGAACATTAATGTTGCTCTGTTTTCTCGATCATTTGATCGAAGACTACATGTTCAAACTGAGAAGATTATTCTTACTATGTGGAAGAAATATATTAAAGAGTAGTACGCTACAAAACATATTCAATTTTACTTTTCTTTTGAACTAAAGTTTGATCAATAAATGTCGTATTTTTTGTTAAAATAACTTTGTGAGAGTGTACAACACTTTAGTTACGAACTTTTGCTTATTTTGTAAGATTACTTATTCAAATTACATATCTAAATAAAACTTCAATTTCATCATATATCAAAGCATGATTTCATCTTAAACGACCAAACGGGCTCTTGGTTTGTCATTGTACAGGTGGTAGAAATAGGAAGCATGTTATACCCATTGAATCAATAGATTATAGCTTATGCTTGCCACTACATAGAGCTTTACTAAATAGAGATTGAGAGAAAGTAGAAGCATTCTTCAAACAAGAGAAAGACGCAGGTATAGGTCCAATCAACACTCACTTACAGACAACACTCTATTTATTAGTTGGGGTAAAGAGTGAAAAAGGCAAGCATTTCGTAGAGAAGCTAGTGGCGACTATAGAAAACAAAGAAGATTTAGCCATAAGATATTGTGTTGGTGAAACTGTTCACTATGCTGCTAGATTTGGCAACTTAGATACAACTGAAATCCTGTAAAACGGAATCCTAGTTTACCACATATTGCTTGTTCTGGTGGTTTATATCCAATCCATTATGCATCTGTTTATGGATACGTTTCTGTGGATGTGTCCGCTTATTTTTATTTTTTTTATAATACAAAATCAATCACAATTGACCTAAATACTTTTAGATCATATCTAAATCTCAAAACCATAGGCCAACCTCATGAAGTTCCAACCCAAATTAAGACATTTCCACCATTAAGTCACCTAAATCTACCAAATACATGGTTACATTAGAGAATTCAAGTAAGCAAGAATAAATATACTTATGATTAGTCCATTGTCTTGTACTTTAAAATTCCAATAAACCTACATTTTGCCCCCTTAGAATGAATTCAAACCATTTCCTAGGGCCACAATTATATTTTTTAATATGCCTAAAAATTGAATAATTATATTTTTTTAAGGCCTAGAAATTGAACAACAAAAGTAGGGAATCGAATTACTCATCTTTACGAAGATTCTTGGTGAAAAACTATTGGAATTTTCCCATGTCGCTCTTTTTATCCTCCAAAATATTTTTGGGTGATAATTAGCCATTTTTTTTACTTCTCCCTATATTTATGGCAATTTATCCCACTATAGTGGTTCAATCAGACACCCTCATGAAGTTAATGTGTTTATTTCCTTGGAAACATTGCTTTCATCATTTTTGCAATCTTGAATGCAACTTCATTGTTCACTTCAAGCACCTCTCTATTAGTGTTCTTGTCAGTTTTGACGTCTTGTTATATATGTAGAAGATTTCTTGCATACTTTGCCAAGAAATGTCATCTAGGGACTGCTAACTCTGATTCTTTTCATAACATTCATGATGGTTAGCTTCAGCTCAATAGAATATCTCATGTTTGGGCAGAAGAAAGCATGAATTCTTACACCAGTCGCGACAATGACTTGCCTACCGATTACTTCATTTGTGCTTCTGCAATTCCCCGTCCTTGTTGCTCTCATTTCCTCAACGTATGGGCTGACATTTTTGGAAATTAAAGAAGAGTAACTTCTTGTTTTACCGGTTACTATTATACTACCCATGCGGAATGCGCGAAATATTAAAGTATTATTTTTTATTGCATGTTTTAATATTCGGTGTGTTGTTCGAACATGTTAAGTCATGTTACTTCTAACATTATTAACTATTATATTGTTTCTTAATGAAATGTACTCTTCTTTCTGCTATCTCTCCATCATCAAATCTATGTGAATAGAAGATTAAGAAGCGTACAACTATCAAATGTAACTATTATGTTTCATATTTTATTTATTACAATGTTCAATATTTTGAAACATTATTTTGTTGCATTTGTCACTACTCTTGAATCTCGTAAAGCAACTGCTACTACACGTCAAAACAAGGGGACTTGATGCAAGTGTTGTTTGCATTTATCTTCCACTAGTAAAATTACTCGCGCTTTGCACGAAATTTAATATCACGGAATTTATAAAATAATACTTAAAACCTATCAATCATTAAAATTAAAACACTATATTGTCTTACATACAAGATTACGTAGTAACAAACATTAATAATGTAAAGGAAAATGAAAATTATTACATCTTATCATTTATCCTTAATAACATAAGCATAAATTAATGACTGTAAAAATACATTCCAGGATCTGTAACATAAGCAATGGTGTCAGTGAGCCACTCAACAGGAGCAAAGTACACAAATATTTAATTGTGAAGAAAAAGAAGAGGAGGAGGAGGAGGAGGTTCATAATTTTTCGTTGTTTTAAAATGAGAGGAAATCCCTCTATTTATAGACAAAAAAGGGTAGTGTGAACATATGTTTATTGTGCCTTATCGGAAAGGTTACAACTATTTGAAAAAGTTGCAACCCTTCGGAAAGGTCACAACTTTTCATAAAAGTCACAACTTTTCATAGAAGTCGCAACTCTTCATTAAAGTCGCAACTCTTCATAAAAGTCACAACTTTTCATAAAAATCTCAACTCTTCATAAAAGTCGTAACTTTTCATGAAAGGGGAAGGCTAATTTTGTAAATAAATAAATTAAAAGAGAATTCTGATTTGTAGTGATGCCACGTAGGCGGGTCTAAAGTTCTCTTTTATATATATATATGATATGATTTTTAAAAAAAAAAACTATAACTTAAATTGTTTGTCAATATAATTCTCTACGATAGCTAATTTTAAAGAGAAAGATCCACATACAATTTGAATCAAAGATTAACTTAATTGGAAAAAACAAAAAGATAGATACTCGTAGGGGGGGAGTAGGAAAATAAAGAAAAGTTTATTATATATTTATGGACAAGATAATATATTATTATAATATGACATAATTAATTTGCTTATGAAATATGAATTATTTAAACGGTAAAGGTTCAAAACTACCCTTAAACTATTTCAAATAGCTTAAATATACGCTTAAACTATATTTCGGCTCAAAAATACCATTCCCGTCAAACTATTGGGTCACACCTACCCTTCTAGTTAACGGAAGTATCCATGTGTGTGTTAAATGTCACATGGACTCCACATTGCACACCAAACAGACCCCACCTCCACATAGATGAATTAAATCCCTAATTTCGCTCTTTTCCCCCTCATTTCATCCTTTCCTTAAGAATCAATTTCACATACTCTCCCTGATTTCATCACTTTCTCCATGAAAAGTCCTAATTAAGAACTTCATTCACCACATAGATTTCGAAACAATGTCAGAATCATCTATCAATGACATCTTCTTGCATACGATGTTTCAAGTGAATTGATAGATGATTCTCACATTGTTTCGAAATCTATGTGGTGAATAAAGTTCTTAATTAGTGTGTGTTATAAATAAATCCTTTTTTGATAATTACAAATTTTAAAATCCAAATTACACATTCAAACAAATTTCAACTTCAAATCAATGATTTCAAATTCACATTCAAACGATAACTTATTTGATCAAGAAAAGAAATAAGAAACAACTGAAATAATAGTACAAAAGTTCCCCACACGCAGCAAGCATTCAACTTGATTGTTGAAAGAAATCAACCATCCATTTCATCAAGACCTTAGATTTGTCACAAGTTGGGTTATTCAAATGAAAAACATGTTGTTCCCCTTGTGTTTCCTTGATCTCCACTTCACCTTTCCATCCACATTTCTTCAAGGCCTCATAGTATGTCCAACCTCTATCCCTTAAAAAATCCTTTTCTGTAGTGCATATCAGAATGTTGGAGCAACAAAGCTTGGATAGCAAACTGGGATGTGCTGCTGGATTGCATCGAGGGTCATCGGTATTGGGATTTTCAGGGCAAATATACGACCAAATTCTATCGGGCTTATTGTCTCCGAAATAGGGGTGAATCAATGCCATTCCGACGAGGTTTAAGCTATCTCTAACTTCAAGTTTATGATCATCTATACTTGCTCGCAGCATCATGTTATGCGCAATGTTGGCTCCTGAGCTATCACCTGAGGTGACAAAATCAAAATACATTTTCAGTAAATTATTCAATCTGCTCATGTTTGAACATGTTTATCAGCTTGCCACAATAGGTTGGACTTGAAATAAAATTCAAAGACGTAAAACTTGATCTCCATTGACAAGTAAATACTTCTAACGTTGAGTATGCATATCTCCGACATCTTAACTCGTCTTTATTATGTCAATCCCAAAAGTTAGCTAGTGAGGGGAGGTTTGTCCAAGTCCATATAAGAAAACTTAATTCTCATCCTCTATCGATGTGGGACATTTTAACACTCTCAGACCTCAAACACTTCTAAATGGGAGCCCATCATCCGTCAACAACAAATTGGGATGAGTCTGATACCATTTAAAGATATGACACTTGGGTCTTACTCAACCCCTGTGGGACATTTTAACACTCTCAGACCTCAATTGAAGCGTGAACACTTTTAAATGGGAGCCCATCATCCGTCAACAACAAATTGGGATGAGTCTGATACCATATAAAGATATGACACTTGGGTCTTATTCAATCTCAAAAGCTAGTTGATCATGAGCGAGGTTTGTCCAAGTCCGAGACCAAATTCGCATCCCTCTACCAATGTGGGACATCTTAACAGAGTGTGTAATAATAAATTATGATAACTTCACAATTATCGGATCAAAACGTGTTAAAATATGCAACCTGGTGAACCAAAATGCAACCGAAACCCAAATATACAGAGAATTTGGGTTGACAATTGGACAGGTTGGGTCAAATTTGGGTGAATCAAACGTGTTGAGGCAAAATAAGTTGAGACAGACAACAAATGGTTCAAGACCTCACCCAACCAAAATTACTTGGGTCAAAACAGGACAGATAATGGGTCACAATCCAACCCGTTCAATTTTTACTAAGTTTTAATTATTTTATTTGTTAATTTAAAAAGATTTAATACCTAAAATATAATTTTTATTATGAGTATATATAACCTATCAAATTTTAAGAAAATTAAAATATCAATTTGAATTACATATAAAACCAGTTTTTACTGCATTTTAGCTAAAATGAATTGAACTAACAAATAAACTGATTGAACAAATCAATTGATTTACCTGACAAGAAAACTCGGGAGAAATCAGCATAACATTTCAGCCATGGTTCACTTCCCTGAGAGACCCATTTCATAACAGCCCACGAATCATCATAACACGCAGGAATTTTGTGCTCTGGAGCTAATCGATACTCAACAGATACAGCAATTACATTTGTTTCTGCAGCTACAGAGTGGAGATAACTATCATAGTAAGTAGAAAATGCCGATTCAATCACAAATCCACCTCCATGGAAATACACCAGGAGTGGAAATTTCTGGTCATTTTGGGTTATTTTTGGCAGGTAAAGGCGTACCGTAACATTGTTCTCCGGTACGATGACGATATCTTTAGATCGAACACCAGTGACGGAATTATTGGAAGGAGGGGTAAAATCATGTTTTCGATACCTTTCGATTCGGCCATTTTTGTAGACTTTAAAAAATATTGGAACATCATAAATAACTTGTGATGATTCTGGATTAGTTGAATCCATTGTTTTGATTGAAAATGGAGATGGAATTGGAGAAATGAGCAGAGGTGGGTGGTGATTTGAAAGGGGACAATAAGGCGGTGGCTACCTGCTGCTGCACATTGTAGTCTGTGTAATATCCAAAAGTCAAATATTTTTTCTACAATTCAATCAATAATGCAAAGGATCTACTGCCATGTGTACATTATGATGCATTTTTTTAAAACTTATTTTAATAACTAAATAAAGAAAAGATGTTAAATTATTAAGTACTATTTTTTCGCCAGTTTTATACTTAAAACATAGTATAAAAGGCATTTTCAGCTTCTTTTTTATCACGTGGAACCATCTTTAAAAAAATGAAACCACTCACAAGATTGCAAAACGGAAAGACAAAGGGTGTGTTTGGTGTGAAAGGAAAATGTTTTCCAATTTTTTCATGTTTGGTTGGCTTAAATGTTTTGAAAAATGTTTTCTAAATCTACTTATTTTCCTCAAATTTAAGGAAAATGACTTCTCTTCAAAACTTGAGGAAAACATTTTCCAAAACTCTCTTCCAACTTCAAATTATAACTACTTTTTTGTTGAAAAAATCAATTTATTGTGTCCCTACCCTCAAACCAGCCCCTCAACGACCCCAAAAAAAAAAAAAAAAAACTTGTTTTTAAATTCAATTTTTTTACACCACCCTCACCACTACCCCACCTCCTCCCAAAAAAATATTAAAAATTGTTTTTAAAAGATATTTCTAATTTCAATTTTTTATTTTTTTTACCCCCACCCACTACCCTCGCCCCCCCCCCCATCACCCCTTTCCCAACTTTAAATTTTTATTTTTTCATCCCGATTCACGATCACCCACCCTCCAAAAAAAAAATTGAGTTTATTTTAAAAAAATATTTTCAACTTCAAAATTTTATTTGTTTACCCTTACACTCGACCCCCCGGGCCG
>JAJOOS010002959.1:0-99458 GCA_029582725.1 Solanum chiquidenum | reverse complement strand
GGAGTGAAGTGATAAAAAAAAATTAATTTTTTGTTTTTGTTTTTAAAGCTTTTACCAAGATTTCTATTATAATATGGGTAAATATGGTTACCCATATTATCCATTGGGTAACTCGTTTTTACCCATTTAAAATGTGAGTCGAGTCGAGTAACTTACCCATTTTTATTTAACTCATTTTTTGATCGACTCATATTCGGCTCGACTCACTCGTTTGCCACTCCTAATCGTGACGAATAAAAGAACAAAACTTTATTTCTTTTCGTAATTATTTAAAAATGGCCGAATATTATGTAAATACCCGAAAATGGCAAAGAAATCAAGAAAAATACATTAACAATATAAAAAATGCTTCAAATTTTTTTGACTTTAACCAATGACCTTAGAATATATTGACGAATAAAAGAACAAAACTTTACTTCTTTTCGTAGCTATTTGAAAATGGCCAAATATCACATAAATGTCTCAAAATGGCCGAAAAATTAATAAAATACATACACAATACAAAAGACGCCTCAAATTTTTTTTTGACTTGCACCAATGACCTTATAATATTGTCATGAATAAAGAATAAAACTTTACTTCTTTTCATAACAGTCTGAAAAAAGCCGAATATAATGTAAATACCCCAAAATAGACGAAAAATCAAGAAAAATAAATTAACAATACAAAATACGCCTCAAAATAATTTAGACTTGCACCAATGACCTTAGAATATTGTGATGAATAAAAGAGTAAAACTTTACTTCTTTTCGTAACTGTCCGAAAATGGCCGAATATTACGTAAATGCCCCAAAATGGCCGAAAAATCAAGAAAAATAGATAAACAGTACAAAAAAGGCCTCAAAAATATTTCGACTAGCACCAATGACCTTAGAATATCGTGATGAACATAAGAACAAAACTTTACTACTTTTCGTAACTGTTCGAAAATGGCCGAATTTTACGTAAATACCCTCCAATCGCCAAAAATGAAAGAAAAATACATAAACAATATAAAAAATGCCTCAAAAGAATTTTGACTTGCAGCAATGACCTTAGAATATTGTGACGAATAAAAGAACAAAACTTTACTTCTTTTGGTAACTATCTGAAAATGGGTGAATATTACTTAAATGCCCCAAAATGTCTTAAAAATTAAGAAAAATACATAAAACGTCACAAAAAAAATTTGACTTGCCCAATTGGCCTTAGAATATCGTGACGTATATAAGAACAAAACTTTACTAATTTTTCTAACTGTCTGAAAATGGTATAATATTACGTAAATGCTCAAAATGACCGAAAAACAAGAAAAAAAAATACATAAACAATACAAAAAATGCCTCAACAGAATTTCAACTTGCACCAATGACCTTAAAATGTTGTGACGAATAAAAGAACAAAACTTTACTTCTTTTCGTAACTGTTTGAAAATGGCTGAATATTACGTAAATGCCAAAATGGCCAAAAAATCAATCAAAATACATAAAACATTACAAAAAATTCCTCAATTTTTTTTTGACTTGCACCAATTACCTTAGAATATCGTGATGAATAAAAGAACAAAAGTTCACTTCTGTTCGTAACTGTTCGAAAATGGTCAAATATAACGTAAATGCCACCAAAATGGCCAAAAAGTCAAGAAAATTACATAAACAATACAAAAAACGGCTGAAAACAATTGCAACTTGCACTAATGACCTTAGAATATCGTGACGAAAAAAAGAACAAACTTTATTCTCTTCGTAACTGTCCAAAAATGGCTGAGTATTACGTAAATGCCCAAAATGGCCGAAAAATCAAGGAAAATACATAAAAAATACAAAAAACGCCTCAATTTTTATTGACTTGCACCAATGACCTTAGAATATCGTGACGAATAAAAGAGTAAAACTTTACTTCTTTTTGTAACTGTTCCAAAATGTCAAAAATATCAAGAAAAATACATTAACAATACAAAAAAATGCCTCAAATTTTTTTTGACTTGCACCAATGACTTTGGAATATCATGACGAATAAAAGAACAAAACTTTTCTTCTTTTCGTAACTGTTTGAAAATGGCTGAATATTACGTAAATGCCCCAAAATAGCCAAAAAATCAAGAAAACTATATAAAAACAATAATAAAAGACGCCTCAAAAAAATTTCTACTTGCACCAATGACCTTAGATTATCGTGATGAATAAAAGAACAAAACTTTACTTCTTTTCATTACTTTCCGAAAATAGCCGATTATTATGTAAATACCCCAAAATGGCCGAAAATTCAAGAAAAATACATAAACAATACAAAAATCCCCTCAATTTTTTTTGACTTGCACCAATGACCTTAGAATATTTTGACGAATAAAAGAACAAAATTTTACTTCTTTTCGTAACTGTCTTAAAATGGACGAATATCACGTAAATGCCCCAAAATAGCCGAAATATCAAGAAAATACATAAACAATATAGAAAACGCCTCAAAAAAATATTCGACTTGCACCAATGACCTTAGAATATCGTGACGAATAAAAGAACAAAACTTTACTTCTTTTTGTAACTGTCCAAATATGGCCGAATATTACGTAAATGCCCCAAAATGGCCAAAAAATCAAGAAAAATACATAAACAATACAAAAAATGCCTCAATTTTTTTTGACTTGCACCAATGACCTTAGAATATTGTGACGAATAAAAGAATTAATCTTTACTTCTTTTCGTAACTGTTCGAAAATGGCCGAATATTATGTAAATTCCCCAAATTGGCCAAGAAATCATGAAAAATAAATAAACAATAGAAAATACGCCTCAAAAAAATTTAGACTTGCACCACTGACCTAAGTGAATGGTCCTCCAAGTAGGAAATTTCACCACACACCTTGGTCCGGCTACGGGTGTATGCTTTACTAACCCTTACCTTTACCTCAGATTAGTCATCATATCAATGTATGATTTAGTTTTTACCCTCACACCAATTGACACTAGACTATTAAATAGCATCCACTAAATCTCTGTTGTTTAATCCTTTTCTCATTTATTACCTAGGTCCGGCAAGTAGGAACGAGGCGATTTCTAACGTTTGCAATCGTTACAAAGACTTCTAAACGAAAGGATTAACAATACATGCATAAACACTATTCAAGAATTAGTTAATTATTATTCATACTTTGTTAATTGCTCATGGTTTCCACAACCCTAGTTGTGGATTTAGCTACTCATGTTTGAGAGTTCACAATTCATAACTAGGTTAAAAGAATTCACGAACTTACCGTTAGAATAGATGAAAACCCAAATCTTGAATTGAAATTCAAAGTGAAAATTGTATCAAACGAATTCCGAAAATCAAATTGCTAAGAGTTTGAAAATTAATTCTCAAAAATCAAAAACTAGAACCTTACAATAATGTCTAACTTAAGAAGGAGAAAATAACCCTAAAAAGCATCTCATATGAATGATCTCCCCTCAAAATAATTATTTCTATGGACTCTTTATAAATATAGAAAATCCTAAATAAAATAACTGTCTCCAAATTAAATTAGGAATCCAAAACCAAAAGGAATTGGATTCCTTTTATCCGTTAAGCTGTCCGCGTGAAACCGCCTCAATTTTTTTGAGGGGCCTTCATTGGCTGCCACGTGGTAGCTTCCAATTCTAATTCCAACTTTACTTGGCTTCATTAATTGCCACGTGGAAGTTTCCTTTTGCAGTTCACAATTTGCAGCAAATATGCACCTTATATATTTATATATTATTATATTCAATTTAATCCATTAAGTTGTCTCCTTGAATTCCTTCTTCAACCTTTTATCTTTAATTCGTTTTAGCTCCATACTTCTTTAATTTTACACCAATTTACTTCTACAAATAAAATACACTATTTAGCACAATCCATAAAATTAATGCACAAAAAGGACAAATATAAATAATAAATGGGAGGCAAATAATGATTAAAAAATATATTTTTAGCCTCACATCACGTCTCAAAAAAAATTCGACTTGCACCATTAGAATATCGTGACGAATAAAAGAACAAAACTTTACATCTTTTCGTAACTGTCCGAAAATGGCCGAATATTACCTAAATGCCCCAAATGGCAGAAAAATCAAGAAAAATACATAAACAATACAAAAAATACCTCACAAAAATTTAGACTTGCACCAATAACTTTAGAATATCGTGACGAATAAAAGAACAAAACTTTACTTCTTTTCGTAACAGTTTGAAAATGGACGAATATTATGTAAATGTCCCAAAATGGATGAAATATAAAGAGAAATACATAAACAATACAAAAATAGCCTCAAACAAATTTGGACATGCACCAATAACCTTAAAAAATCATAACGAATAAAAGAACAAGACTTTACTTCTTTTTGTAACTGTCCAAAAATTGCCGAATATAACGTAAATGCTCCAAAATGGTTGAAAAATCAAGAAAAATACATAAACAATACAAAAAATGACTCAAAACAATTTTGACTTGCACCAATGACCTTAGAATATCATGAAGAATAAAAGAATAAAGCTTTACTTCTTTTCGTAGCTATCCAAAAATGGCTGAATATTACGTAAATGCCCCAAAGTGGCCAAACAATTAAGAAAAAGACATAAACAATACAAAAAATACCTCAATTTATTTTTGACTTGCACCAATGACCTTAGAATATTGTGATGAATAAAAGAACAAAACTTTACTTCTTTTCGTAACTGTCCAAAAATAGCCGAATATTATGTAAATGCCCCAAAATGGCTGAAAAATCAAGAAAAATACATAAACATATAGAAAATTCATCAAAAACATTTCGACTTGCACCAGTGACCTTAGAATATCATGACGAATAAAAGAAAAAAACTTTACTTCTTTTCGTAACTGTTCGAAAATGTAATGACCCAAACCGTTGTTAACTAGGAAAGAGAAAATGTCGGGAAAACTAGGTCTCTAAGCCCGCCAGAGCGGGCCAGATGCCACCAGTAAGGCGACGCTCTAGCGGGATAAGTGGCCGCTACAGCGGGATGGACGAGAAAGAATGTAAATAACGCGAAGTCTGATTTTTTTTCTTTTTCCAAAAACACGAAAAAGAGGCGTGAATCACCCTAGAAAAACTTTAAAGGCTTCTCTAGGCTTGGGAATGAAGGAGTAAGAGATTTCTAGCGTAAGGAGGTCGATAGCTTGCGAAATTCTAGTCAAATTCCATCGTCTCGATGCTCGGAAATTGGGATTTAAGCTAAAATCCCTCTGCAGCTGCTTGGTTCCCAGTTAGGCCAGGTTTATTTAATTGAGTAGTTATAAATCCATTTTCACTGAGTAGTATAATGGTAATTGACGATATAATTCATGCGTAGGCTTTCGTACACTGAAAGGGATGATTAGACGTGTATTCCTAAGTGTTACATCAGACTTATATCGTAGAAGGATGCTCTATCCCGTGAAGTAGAGTTATGTGATGGTTGATTTCCTGTTGTGTGACATAAAGTTGTTAAGGTTTTCGTGATATGCATACATGTATGGAATCAGGGAGGTTGTGGATCATACCTAATGAAAAGACTAAGTATGTACAATTGCATGCCATGAACCTAATACTTGATTGTATGGATATAAGTATATGTGTTATGAATGTGATTGTGATTGTGATGATCAGATCGGGTGTCACGTACCGACACGCTAACATGCATTGGATCGGGTGTCACATTTCGACACTCTAACATGCATTGGATCATGTGTGACATTCCAACTCGCTAACATGTATTGGATTGAGTGTCATGTACCAACATATATACATGCATTAGATCGGGTGTCACGTTTTGACACATTAACAATTTTGGTATGGGTTCCATGAGAGGATGACTTGTGAGTGATAATTTCGTATGTACCTGCTATTGATAATGTTGATTTGAAGATTGCTCCTGAAAACATAATTGGATTGTACATTATGATCATATATGTGTATTATTGTGAATATGGTATGCTAAGTGAGAGATAAGGGTCCGAGTGTTATCTTTGTTATTAGAAGGTGGTCATGTGTACCATCGTTGAGAATTTGGGTGGTGTTAAGGCATAGTGTTAATAGTTGGGATTTTCCCCCGGAAAAGGGAGTAGTATTGAAATGGTTAACAAGCCTTGATAGAAAGTACCAAGGGGTTATAGGTTGAGTGGTGACTTGGGAAAGTTTAAGCGTGTCGTGAGTCGCTTGCGCCGGGCTGGTAGTGGATATATCCAGAAACTCCTCTAAGAGATAAAAGGGTTATAGTCCAGTGTGCTAGTAGGAATCTTAATATCCGAAATGGTAAGGGACATGAAAATATAAAGGTGGAGGAAGGAATAGTCTTATAGCATGATTCTTGCTAGTTGATTTCTTATATTATGCGGTGGGTATCAGGTTGACCGATGATACCTATCAGTACGTGTGGTTGTATTGATACTACTCTTGCTATGCCTTTTTGGGCATAGTTTCGTTGCAAGATCAGTGATGTTTCATAGGTGAAGACGAAGGCAATCTCCAACAACTTCTATTTTTCCTTCCGCATGGTGAGAGCTGCGTCATTTATATTTTGTTACACCTTGTACTTTAGTAGCTCTTGTACCTGTTTAGACTGGATCCCTGGGGTATTAATTATTTTACATGTCTTAAATCAATTTTTTTGTCAAAAACTCTTATTTTATAAAAATCATATGAATGTTAATTATTCTTCAGTTTTCTTAATTTTCCGCATGTCTTAAAAAACTATTTTGGGAATCGAGGGTTCTCCTACTTTGGTGTTAGAGTAGGTGCCCGCACGTTCCGGTGGGCTGGGTAGTGACAAATTGGTATCAGAGCCCATGTTACCCGTCTCCCAGTACAAGAGCAAAATGTGGAATAGACTCCTGCGGATCGGTGTGTTGATGTCCACATCTAATCTTCAAAAAACTATGAAGCATTCTAGGAAGTCATTTCATTTCTTCTCTCCTTTCATGCGAGTTATTGTTTGTGGTATGAATTGAGTTCAATTGGTATCTCCTGATTACAATTGGTATCTCAACAAAGTGTAGTGGGTGCCATTTTCATGGCTGAGAGGGCACAAGCAAGGTAAATTGGAACCGAGAAGGTTTCAATTGGTATCCAGCCGTAGAGGCTGTATAAATGCATGGCTGATCAGTAATGGTCATCCATGGAGCGAATTATTTAATAATTTTTGACTGGTCTGTGAGTGTAGCTTGAAACAGTGAATGTGTGCATATTGTTGTTTGAAATAACTATTGGTGTGAAAGATGTTTACTTAAATGCTATGATATGATTATATACAAAGTATTGGTTGTCTGGATTTTGATGTGTGCAATATGCAAGTCTAAATGTTCGAAACTGTGTGAATATACGGGCATATCCTGGGGAGGTGCGTGTCTGTGGTGTGAATTAATGTGAAATGATTCTGGTGTGCGTAACGTGGGGATTAACTCGGGGTAAGCAAGGACTATCCTAGTTAGAGGATTATTCTAAATGCTTAGTTTAGCCTGGGAATCAATGAAAAACTTTAGAAACGAAAAGAAACCCAGGAAATTATTGACCTGGGTACTGTTTCGTAGGAGCCGCTGGGGAAGGATTATTCCCGGCAGAGCGAGTCAGGGCGAAACAAAATCTCAGCATGTCTCTACTATTTTTTCCCTAGTCACGCATATCGACCCCTAATCGTGTATGAGCTAGTCCCTGTAATTCAACCAATTTTCAGCAACAGAGTAGTAAGTTATAAACCTTATTATTTAAACATTAGCTGCGATAAACAACAAAAACCAGCTTCCATGTGCTCACAAAAACAAAAGAGAAATAAACATTTGTCCATTACATGCCCAAGAAGGGCAAAAACAAGATTAGGAACCTTGGGAATGGGAAGTGTCGTTGTTGGACCCCATGTCCTCGGGGGCTATCTCGCCAACCCAAACGTCACTCAACCAGGAAAACACCTAGAAGTCCTCCGGCTTGAGTGTGGGAAGCTCTTACTGGGGTGATGCAGGAGAAAATGACCTTAAGAGTCTTCCACATCCGGCCCATCAGACGACCCCTCTCCATGTTCTTCTTTTTCTCCCATCGCAACTGGCGGTGGAGCATATCCAATTCAAGGGAAATGGGGGGTGGAACCGAAGTCAAGGTACTAGCCCGGGATCCTCCAAAATTTCTCCAGACGGCCGCCAGGTCCTCATCTAAACGAGCACTGGAAAGCGGGGGTTGGGACTGGGTAGGGAGAGCACCGTCGACCTCGTCATCTTCCCCTCCTTCATCATCGGTCTCAGCTACTGCTTGACTGCTACTAGCCCAACCCGTCTTCCTCCTCTTACTCCCGGAGATGGAAGCATGTCTAATCAAAAGAGGGTGAAATAGGGGATCCATAGGGAGTACCTCATCGGTGTCCAAGAGTGGCACCCCCGCTCTCTTGCAGATCACAGTCACCAGGAAGGAAGAATGCCTTTTTGTTGCCCTGGTAGAACACCTTCCATTATGAGATGATTTGTGCGCCCACATTTATTCCAATGCCCTGTATAGCGCACGCCACCACCAATGCCCGAGGAAATGTCACATCGGTGTGGTTACCCGATAGGCGGATCCTCCTGATAACCAAGTGCAGTCAATGCTTAGCATTCAGTGACCACTCAGTGCTAGTGATGACCTCTGTAGTAGCCCAGTAAACCCTGTCCCAGTGCGTAGGCTCCACTAGTATATCCCTTAACCAGCTCAAGTCCACCTCCCTTAGCTTGGCCTCGTATTTTGTGTTGGGAACCTTGGGCACCTCTAGTACATCATTAATGAATGGAGCGTTCAAGAGGATGTCAACTCCTCAGATGCAGATGGTAGGGTGGGGATAATCCCAACGAACAGTAGGTATGATGGCATAGAACTCCCTCACCCATATGGAGCAAGCAGCTGGGGAAACCTCTTTCAAGTGGGCCTGCCACACTCCATCAGACGAGCATAAAAGACGGACACCTTCTCCTCTAAGTTCAGTAAATGGAAACCTCTCTCGCAATAGAACTTAGTGTTCCAGTGGTTATGGTACCTTTTTCGACTGGCAACATCGGGAAACCGGACGAAAGGTAGATCTTCCTCATTAAAAACAACCATAGTAGATCAACCTGCAATTGTTATGAAGGGTACACGTTAGAACTCCATGGGGTTAGAAAATGTTTGTCTAAGAAAATAAATTTTCTGATTTAAGTGGCAAGGGGCTACTGCCCCACTAAGTCCCGCCACATCGGTCCAAATCCTGCCACAACGCATTGATGGAGGCCGCCACAACAGGATAAAGGTCGCCAGAGCGGCTTTCATCTAGGATGAACACCAAGCGCAATCATGGCGCCCTTTCGTCCCAAAAACCTCATTTTCAACAGAATTTCAGCAAATCAGAGTCTATAAAGTACCCTAGTATCTAATTATGCAATTACTTTAACCAAATAACCCCTAAATGTTGTTCGAATCCGGGTCTTATATCAAGAAAACTTTTCAACTTCCCCCCACCATTTCAACCGTATTTTTGGGAAATCCTTACGCCCAGAATGTTGTGGAGACGTTGAAGACGTAAGGGAAGTACCCATGCTATGTTTTTCTAGCAAATCAAGAAACGCATTTTCGAAAGTTTGAAAAACAACCCTAAGGCAATTCTAATCCATCGTTTATCATCATGCAATCATAGTTAAATGAATAATGAAGTAAATAGCATAAGTAACAAGAATATTACCTTGATTTCGACGTTCAGAACGAAGTGGTTGAGAGAGTTTTGGGAATTTTGAGTTAGAGAAGGAGGAAATGGGGAAACCATTCCCATTTCCCCCTTAAACTGTTTCCAATGCCCAGCTACAACGAGAGTATCTCCGCCAGAACGGGTACCCCGCCGCTCTGACAGGGCAGGCTGTGTAGTGGGACACATTTCCTTTCTCCGTGTGTTTCCTCATTTTTGTGCACGTTTAACACCCCAGAAAAATGGAAGGATACCTAGATCTAAATGTGAGGATTAGTGAAGCTTTCCGAAGATGTTTAGACTAAACTAGAGCTAAAATAAAGGAGGTAAACATCTAGGATGAAGGTAAGGACCTAAACTACCTAAGAAAAATAAAGGACAACAATTTATGCCTTGGTTCCATTCGGCGATGGGCAGTGGCGTGCTTTGGCGATTAGACAAATGGGTTCTCCTCGCCTAGTGGGCAGCCTCCCCTTGACCTAGCCACTGGAAAATTGGGCGAGCTAGGTCGGGGATCGCCAACCCACTTGGCGAATCGCCCAAGGGACTGCCCTATCGCCCAAGTGAATGCCTCCTTTATGGAGCATTCTATAATTTTAGGCGATCCAAGGGTCCATTAGGCATGTAGCCTAGTGCCTTTGGTGAGCCAAGGAGTGCCAAAGGGCGAGCTCAAGCTTGGGTCTTTAAGTAATCCCTCCAAAACTTGAACCGACACTTTCCCACTCTTTTCCTAACAAGTATATATACCTTTTAAAGTCAAAATTCCTCCAATTTAGTTACTCCTAGAGACTAGAAGAGGAAATCCAAGAAAAACCATCTTCTCTCAAAATTTCTCTCTCTAAACTCAAGAAAGAAGAAAGGAGCCATCGAAGCTAAGGTTTGTGGATTCCAAAGGTTCTTCCCCAAAAGTTCTTGGAGTTTCTTAGTCAAGGTATGCATGGTTTTAATCCTAGGGTATCTATCACCCAAGGATCCCCTTCAAAGTATGTTTTCAAGGTTCCCAATTTCCCCAAACCTAGGGTTTTCAATTTATGACATGAGTCTTCTTCCAAAACGATTTCAATTGGTTAATTATGGTTTATTATGATTGATTATGATTATTTATGATTGGATTAATGGAATATTTTTTGATTTTTATGAAAATCTCCCTTGGACCCATCATTTCCCCCCTTTTCCTAAATTGTGAACTAAAGTGTGTCTTGATTGATCATGGAAGCTTGACAATTGATTATGTTTATGTTTATTAAGTTGTTGAATCATGAAGTTCCCCTATCTAGTGTTGTAATTCTATAAGTTAGGGTTGATCTTGATCCCTAGCCTAGAAGGGCAATAACTAGAGTTTGTATATGTTGATGAAGATTGTATATGAACTCATGATTCACTTAGATAGTGATGATCCTATGACTATTATGTAATGGTGGTATTGATGCAAGATCCTTCTTCTCTATACCCTTACACTTGATTATGCATGAAGTATGTATGTATGTTTATGATAAGCTTTTTGTGTTGATTGAAAGGCCATTCTCATGAACATCCTATGAATATGATGTAAAAGGCTTACTCACATGTTGATGATTCTAAGGTTGAAAAGACATTCTCACCTAATAAATCTATGAGCTCTTATGTTATTATGTTGGTTGGGTGCCTAGTGCATTTTCTTATGAACATAAACTTAAGTAAAGACTTAATATGACTATTAAAGGGAATTATGCTTAGCACCGAGCGGATATGAACAATGAGATGGAAGCTTTTACGTTAGAAAGTCCGGCTTCCCAATGTAAGTTGTCTCATGATATGGAAACCTTTTGCTCTAGTAGTTCGGGTTTCTAGTAGCAATCTTCTTATCCCATAACTACGTGCCCACATAGGTATTTAGCTAGTGGATCTACCTAAAAACTGTTATGTATGTTCTACCTTAGGCAAGTAGGACACCTCTTTACAGAGTGGGGGTAGAACACCAGATTCCATGTAGCTCACATGGTCTATGTTTGTTAATGCTATCTTCCCTATATGATATGAATATGCACTATGATAAGAACATTAACTTTAATTATGACTTCTTAAGAGGTACTACTTAGTATGAGTGGGGGTATGTGACTTAACTTATGCATTGCACAAGTAGGCTTTAAAAAGGGTTATGTTGAGGTTCTCTTATGTTATGAAGACTTATGAATTATGTATGTAAGGTATGCATGAATGTTAAGGTTGACTTCACTTGTTACAAGTTAGGAACATGAATGACTCCTCACTTATGTATGTTGGTTATGAATAAGGCAGTAAGATATGTATGTTGTTGCTGGCTTAAATGTGATACTTCGCATTTGGAGGGTTATGGGATCTTACCTATGCATTGCACTAGTGTGGCTTTAGGTTGCTCATATGTTGGTTTGGCTTATGTTTCTTCATAAATGTGCATTATGGTTTTTAACTTGATAAATGCATGATTTCAACTAAATGTCCATTTTAAGCATGTTTTAAGTATTTTTATGCATGGCTTCCATACTTAGTACATTATTTGTGCTAACCCATATTTTCTAAATCCTATGAGTGTAGGTTCCGGTCGTTGATACGCAGTTCTCCTTTCAAGGGAAGCTTGGGTTGACTATTCCCTAAGCTTGGTGAGTCCTCAAGTTCGAGGACGGATTACTCATTTCTAGTTTCTATTGTACTTTCTATATTTGAGACTTTATTGATGTAAAGGGCTTTGACTCTATTTGTGCTCCCTATTGTACTAGATGTTGATTAAGAGAAGTCTAGATTCTTATTTTCGTTTAGGGAAAATAAGTTGACTTTGATTGTAATTTTTTTTAAATTTTACGCATTATTCTATGACTTTATGTGTATGATTATGCTAAGGGCTTGTATGAGACCCCTTCGGGGTCAAGTACGCCATGTTACTCCTAGGGGGTAACCTCGAGTCGTGACAGCACGATCCTTTGAGTATAAAACCTTTCGTGTCTCAAATTTGAAAAACCACCATCCTTCGTGATTCCGTAATGGGCCAATCTGTTAGTTTAGAAGTACTCTGAGAAGGGCACATGTTTATCGCTTCGCTAGTAGTTCGGGGATGAACGAGGGGTAAATTGGTATCTATTCTAATGACCCGAACAATCGTTAACTAGAAAAGGAAAAATGTCAAGAAACTAGGTTTCTCAGCCCTCCAGAGCAGGCAAGATTCCGCCAGGGTGACGACGCTCTAGCGGGATAAGTGGCCCTCTAGAGAAGGATGGGCGAGACAAAATGTAAATAACGCGACGTCTGATTTTTCCACAAACACCAAAAACAAGCGTGAATCACCCCAGAAACCCTCAAAAGGCTACTCAAGGCTTGGGAAGGAAGGAGGAAGCTATTTTTAGTATAAGGAGGTCGATAGCTTGCAGATATTTGGTCAAATCCACCGTCTCGATGCTCGGAAACCAGAATTTAAGCTTAAATCCCTCTGTAGCTGCTTGGCGTCCAGGTAAGTTTGGTTTATTTGATTGAGTAGTTAAAAATCCATTTTCACTGCGTAGTATAGTGTTAATTGACCGTAGAATTCATGCATAGGCTTTCGTACAACAAAATGGATGATTAGATGTGTAATCCTAAGTGTACATTAGACGTATACCGTAGGAGGAAGCTCTATCCCGTGAACTAAGGTTATGTGATGGTTGATTTCCTGTTGTGTGACATAAACTTGTTAAGGTCTTCATGATATGCATATATGTAGGTAATCAGGGATGTTGTGGATCGTACCTAATGAAAAGACTAAGTATGTACAATTGCATGCCATGAACCTAATACTTGATTGTATAGCTATAAGTATGTGTGTTATGGATGTGATTGTGATTGTGATTTTGATGATCGGATCGGGTGTCACGTACCGACACACTAACATGCATTGGATCGGGTGTCACGTTCCGACATGCTACCATGCATTGGATCCTGAATAGATAATTGGATTTTACAGTATGATCATATATGTGTATTATTGTGAATGTGGTATGGTAAGTGAGAGCTAAGGGTTCAAGTGTTATCTTTGCTATTAGAAGGTGGTCAGGTGTACCGTCGTTGAGGATTGGGGTGGTGTTAAGGCATATTGTTAGTAGTTGGGCTTTTCCCCCGGAAAGGGAGTAGTATTAAAATGGTTAACAAGCCTCGATAGAAAGTACCATGGGGTTACATGTTAAGTGGTGACGTGGGGAAAGTTTGAGCGTGTCATGAGTCGCTTGGGCCGGGCTGATAGTGGATATATTCGGAAACTCCTCTAATAGATAAAAGGGTTATAGTCCAGTGTGCTAGTAGGATATTAATATCCGAAATGGTGAGGGACAGGAAAATATAAAGGTGGAGGAAGGAATAGTCTTATTGCATGATTCTTGCTAGTCGATTTCTTATATTATGCGGTGGTATCGGGTTAAACGATGATGCCTACCAGTACGTGTGGTTATACTGATACTACTCTTGCTATGCCTTTTTGGGCATAGTTTGGTTGACGGATCAGTGATGTTTCATAGGTGAAGACGAAGACAATCTCCAACAACTTCTATTTATCCTTCCGCATGGTGGGAGTTGCGTCATTTATACTTTGTTGCACGTTGTACTCCTAGTAGCTCTTGTACCTGTTTAGACTAGATCCCTAGGGTGTTAATTACTTAACAAGTCTTAACTAAATTTGTTGTCAAAAGCTCTTATTTTATAAAAATCTTATGAATGTTAATTGTTCTTCAGTATTCTTAATTTTCGGCATGTCTTAAAACTATTTTGGGAATCGAGAGTTCTCCTACTTAGATATTAGAGTAGGTGCCCGCACGGCTTGGTGGGTTGGGTCGTGACAGAAAATGGCCGAATATTACTTCAATGCCCCAAAAATCAAGAAAAATACATAAACATTACAAAAAAATGCCTCAATTTTTTGCACCAATGACCTTAAAATATCATGACAAATAAAAGAACAAAACTTTACTTCTTTTCGTAACTGTCTGAAAATACACGAATATTATGTAAATTCCCCAAAATGAGCGAAAAATCAAGAAAAATACATAAACAATACAAAAAATGCCTCAATTTTTTTTGACTTGCACCAATGACCTTAGAATATCGTGACAAATAAAAGAACAAAACTTTACTTCTTTTCGTAACTGTCCGAAAATGGCCAAATATTATGTAAATTCCCCAAAATGAACGAAAAATAAAAAAATACATAAAAAATACAAAAAATGCCTCAAAAAAAATTTCTACTTCCACCAATGACCTTAGAATATCGTGACGAGTAAAAGAACAAAACTTTACTTCTTTTCGTAACTGATCAAAAATGGCTTAATATTATGTAAATGCCCCAAATTGGCCGAAAAATCAAGAAAAATACATAAACAATAAAAACAACACCTCAAAAAAAAATCCGACTTGAACCAATGACCTTAGAATATTGTGATGAATAATTTTTGTTTTTTACTTCTTTTCGTAACTGTCCGAAAATGGCTTAATATTATGTTAATGCCCCAAATTGGCCGAAAAATCAAGAAAAATACATAAACAATAAAAATAATGCCTCAAAAAAAATTCGACTTGAACCAATGACATTAGAATATTGTGACGAATAAAAGAACAAAACTTTACTTCTTTTTGTGACTGTCCAAAAATGACCGAATATTACGTAAATGCCCAAAAATGGGTGAAAAATCAAGAAAAATACAAAACCCGCCTCAACAAAATTTCTACTTGCACTGACCTTAGAATATCATGACGAATAAAAGAATAAAACTTTACTTCTTTTCGTAACTGTCCGAAAATGGTTGAATATTACGTAAATGCCCCAAATATTCAAAATGATCGAAAAATCAAGAAAAATACATAAAAAATACATAAACACCTCAAAAAAAATTCGACTTGCACCAATGACCTTAGAATATCATGACGAATAAAAGAACAAAACTTTAATTCTTTTCGTAACTGTTTGAAAATGGTCGAATATTACGTAAATGTCCCATTATGCCAAAAAATAAAAAAATATATATAAACAATACAAAAAACGCCTCAATATTTTTTTGACTTTCACCAATGACCTTAGAATATCTTGACGAATATAAGAACAAAACTTTACTTCTTTTCGCAACTGTTTGAAAATGGCCGAATATTACGTAAATCCCTAAATGGCCGAAAAATCAAGAAAAATACATAAACAATACAAAAAATGCCACAATTTTTTTTTGACTTGCACCAATGATCATAGAATATCGTGACGAATGAAAGAACAAAATTTTACTTCTTTTCGTAACTGTCTCAAAATGGCCGAATATTGCGTAAATGACCCAAAATAGCCGATAAACCAAGAAAAATACCTAAACAATAAAAAAAATCCTCAAAAAAATTTCGACCAGCACGAATGACCTTAGAATATCGTGAGGAATAAAAGAATAATACTTTACTTCTTTTTATAACTGTTTGAAAATGACCGAATATTACGTAATTGCCCAAAATGGTAAAAAAATCAAGAAAAATACATAAACAATACATAAAACGCCTTAAAAAAATTTCAACTTGCAACAATGACCTTAGAATATCGTGACGAATAAAAGAACAAAACTTTACTTCTTTTCATAATTGTCCGAAAGAGGCCGAATATTATGTAAATGCTTCAAAATGGCCAACAAATCAAGAAAAATACATAAACAATACAAAAAATGCCACAAAAAACTTCCGACTTGCACCAATGACCTTAGAATATCCTGACTAATAAAAGAACAAAACTTTACTTCTTTTCGTAACTATCTTAAAATGGCTGAATATTATGTAAATTTCCCAAATAGGCCAAAAAATCAAGAAAAATACATAAACTATACAAAAAATACCTCAAAATAATTTCAACTTTCACCAATGACCTTAGAATATCGTGACGAATAAAAAAACAAAACTTTAATTCTTTTCGTAACTATCCAAAAATGACCGAATATTATGTAAATGCCCAATATGGTTAAAATATCAAGAAAAATACATAAACAATACAAAAAATGCCTCAAAATTTTATTTACTTGCATGAATGAACTTAGAATATCGTAAAGAATAAAAAATCAAAATCTTACTTCTTTTCGAAGCTGTTTGAAAATGGCAGAATATTACGTAAATGCCCCCCAAAATGGTTGAAAAATCAAGAAAAATACATAAACAATACAAAAAATGCCTCAAAAATCTTTCGACTTACACCATTAGAATATCGTGACAACTAAAAGAACAAAACTTAACTTCTTTTTGTAACTGTCCGAAAATGGCCAAATATTACGTAAATGCCTCAAAGTGGCCAAAAAATTAAGAAAAATACATAAACAATACAAAAATCACCTCAAAACTTTTTTGACTTGCACCAATAACCTTAGAATATCGTGTTGAATAAAAGAACAAAACTTTACTTCTTTTCTTAACTGTCTGAAAATATCTGAATATTACGTAAATGCCCCAAAATGACCGAAAAATCAAGAAAAATACAGACAATTCAAAAAACGCCTAATTTTTTTTGACTTGCACCAATGACCTTAGAATATTGTGACGAATAAAGAAAAAGACTTTACTTCTTTTCGTAACTATCCGAAAATTGGCCGAATATTACGTAAATTCCCAAAATGGACGAAAAATAAAGAAAAATACATAAACAATACAAAAAACTCCTCAAGAAAATTTTGACTTGCACCAGTGATCTTAGAATATTGTGACAAATAAAAGAACAAAACTTTACTTCTTTTTGTAACTGTCCGAAAAATGGCCGAATATTACATAAATTCCCCAAAATGACCAAAAAATCAAGAAAAATACATAAACAATACAAAAATCGCCTTAGAAAAATTTCAACTTGCACCTATTATCTTAAAATATCGTGATGAATAAAAGATCAAAACTTTACCTTTTTTCGTAATTATCCTAAATTGGCCGAATATTACGTAAATGCCCAAACTGGCCGAAGAATAATAAAAAGGCATAAACAATACAAAAAATGCCTCAATTTTTTTTATGAGTTGCACCAATGACCTTAGAATATCTTGACGAATAAAATAACAAAACTTTACTTCTTTTCGCAACTGTTCGAAAATGACCGAATATTACGTAAATGCCCCAAAATGATCGAAAAATAAAGAAAATTACATAAACAATACAAAAAATGCCCAAAATTTTTTTGACTTGCACCAATGACGTTAGAATACCGTGGCGAATAAAAGAACACAACCTTACTTCTTTTTGTAACTGTTCGAAAATGACAGAATATTATGTAAATGCCCAAAATGGTCGACAAATCAAGAAAAATACATAAAGAATACAACAAACGCCTCAGATTTTTTTTTGACTTGCAACAATGACCTTATAATATCGTGACGAATAAAGGAACAAAACTTAACTTCTTTTCGTAACTGTCTGAAAATGACAGAATATTACGTAAATGCTCCAAATGCAAAAAAATCAAGAAAAATACATAAACAATACTAAAAAACGCCTCAATTTTTTTTTGACTTGCACCAATGACCTTAGAATATCGTGGCAAATCAAAGAAAAAAACTTTACTTCTTTTCGTAACTGTTTGAAAATGATCGAATATTACGTAAATGCCAAAATGGACGAAAAATCAAGAAAAATACATAAACAATACAAAAAATGCCTCAAAAAAAATTCAACTTGAACCAATGACCTTCAAATATCATGACGAATAAAAGAATAAAACTTTACTTCTTTTCGTTACTGTTCGAAAATCGCCCAATATTACGTAAATGCCCCACAATGGCCAAAAAATCAAGAAAAATACATAAACTATACAAAAATACCTCAAAAAAGGTTCAAATTGCGCCAATGACCTTAGAATATCGTGACAAATAAAGTAACAAAACTTGACTTCTTTTCATAACTATTCAAAAATTGCCTAATATTACGTAAATTCCCAAAAATGGCTGAAAAATCAAGAAAAATATATAAACAATACAAAAAACGTCTCAAAAAAATTTCAACTTGCACCAATGACCATAGAATATCATGACGAATAAAAGAATAAAACTTTACCTATTTTCGTAACTGTCCGAAAATTGTTAAATATAACGTAAATACCTCCAAAATGGCCGAAAAAATCAAGAAAAATACATAAATAATACAAAAAATGCCTCAATATTTTTTGACTTGCACCAATGACCTTAGAATATCATGACGAATATAAGAACAAAACTTTACTTCTTTTCATTACTGTCCGAAAATGGCAAAATATTACGTAAATTCCTCAAAATGACCAAAAAATCAAGAAAAATACATAAACAATACAAAAAATGCCTCACAAAAATTTCGACCTGCACCAATGACCTTAGAATATAGTGACGAATAAAAGAACTGTCACAACCCAAAAAAAGATGTGATGACACTCGTCTTATCCCACCAAGATAAGTCAGCCTAAAACCCAACAATTTCGATAAAATACGGAAATTTATAATCAACCTTATAAAATATCCCAAAACCTGGTTTTCACGTGCACAAGCCTCTAATGTGTTATAACAAAATTTAAAGAAAATACAAGTCTCAAATGACATTGTTTCTAGAATAAAACAAGATCATAGTTAAGGAGAAAGAAGGTCCACTGAAATGACAAGCAACTACCTCACAAAGTTTTTGTGACACAAACCTCCACAAGAAGCCTCAGACAAAAAGAAGAGAAAATATCACAAAGGTCCGGGCTAGTAACCTACAAAAATGTAGAAGCAATGGATGAGTACAAAACCACACGGTACTCAGCAAGTAAACTTCTAAACACAAGCTAAGGGAATAAAATACTAGTACTCCTTACACCCCAACCGAACCTCCACAACTACAACCTGCATAAAACCAGCCCAACCTAACAGTTCACAGTTTACATAATACATAGCTCAACAACAACACTCTAACAATTATACGTCCCTTGATATATAGTATCCATCACGGCGCGTGATACGTCCCTCGATATATAGTATCCGTCGCGGTGCGCGACACATCCCCCGAAATGGTACATCCTCTTTAATCTCTTATTCTTTCTCAATTCACATAACACTTGGTACAATCATGTACAAAACAATGCAAATGACACGTTTACAATAATGAGGAGATGACCATTTTCATAATATTGTACAATTCACAACAACACAATCGTGATACAACACCAATAATGAATCAATAAGCCTTTCAAAATCATTCTCAACACATCACACACCAATAATTAATCACATTGCCTTTTATTACCCCTTTTTCAACGTTAAAATTATTCAACATGGACAAGTCAACCCATCACCAATTCCCATTACTCCCCAACATATACCACAAGGAAATACACGATTCTATGCACTTAAAAAGAATTTAGAAATCCACTTGCCTCAAATAATCGAACAATCACTCCGGGACTTGAATCTTCACCTTTCGTTGAACTTCCAAGTCAATGCAATCTATTCAAATACATAATCACAATAAGCTTTCGAAACTAACAACACTCATATTGCTATATGTCTAACCTAGACACAAAAACTCACTTAAATTTATAATCAAGTTTCTAATCTTGGTGCCAATTAATATATAACCTCTCATATTTTCCAAATTTCAAGCCTAGGATAAAGTTTCAATATCTCCAATCTCATAAAACTAATGATATTCAGGTAATAATATTCACCTAATATTTAATCATCAATCTCAATATATCAAAACATAAATCATAATATGATAACCATAAGAAAAATTCCAATCCAAATGGATTAAGCCAACAGTAACCTTCGGTAATGAATCAATATGCATAAACTCACCAATATTATCCAAAAAGTTATCAAAGTCCAAAGCTTCAAATGATTTATTCATCATTGGATAATTAACATTATTAAATAGCCATCATTACATACTTATTGAATACAATATGTTTGCCACTATTTCTGATCGAATCTTTTCCAAACAATAATGACTAAATAACTTCCTCTAAAGGATATTATTATACTAATATGTATATCATCTATCTTAGCAATTACTACACGTAATAAGAATGGAATTTAAGGTTTACCTGAAGCACGAACAATTTTTCTTGCTACGGCGATTGTGCCTCTCTCGTACAATCTCTTTGTTTCCCCTCTTTTAAACTGTGGACTAAAATCTTAAACCCTACTAATTTATTTTAATGTATATGGGCCTAGTGACATGGAATAATAAATAAGTTAAAAGATTTTACCCATTAATCACCAACTAAATAAATTAATTGTATATAAATATCCGTCAAGGAAATAACTATACTTATCGAATAGTTTAAAATTTCCAAACCAACTTCACCGACTGATTGAAAATGACTTGGAGCAACTATCAAAAGGGTAAAATGGTAATTTTTTTTTTAAAAAAAAATCAAAAATGACTTTTCGGGTAATTACATTATCCACTACTAAAAATCATGTTTGTCCTCGAACATAAGAAAGAGAAAAGAAAGAAAAACCGACGTTACTAAAAGCTCGAGTTATGACCTACTAGTCAGTGTTCATCTCTCCAAGTGAGTTCGTCCTTGAGACCATTCCATATCAACTACTAATAACTAAACTTTCGAACTAAACTTTGGCAGACCTGCAAACCAGTAGTTATTATCAAACCACATCTAACACATGAATTCATTATGAGCTGAAACCCTCTAAACCATAACACAACCATAAAGACAAATCTTTTCCTCACATAACTAAGGTAACATTCTGAATCGATACAGGCTACAACCAGAGGTGAACTTGAACCAACCACCACACACTCATAATGCACAAACCATCACAGATCTTATCAAGATTCCCTTTTCACAAAATAATATTTTCACGAGCTTAAGTTACAAAATTCTAATATTTAGACATTGGATACTTATCAAGGGAGAATAAAACTTATCTAACCCAGAGAAGAACAAGATCAAGTAACCACCTAACAAGCGGTACACCCCAATATGCAGAACCTTTAACAACATTATTGGATAACCGTAACTATTCATAGAAGCTCTTCTATAAGGTCTCATATGCAAGGTCGTGCGTGTAGAACCACCGGTATACTTTAACTATCCCAAACAACACCAAATCTGTTATAACTGAAATGACCAAGTATGCCCAAGAATGCCACCCTACTAAGAGGACAATCACAGGATCGGTACACCCGACCCACCACTAGGAATTCACCAAGATGTGGAAACATGTGTGGGCATAGACAACTAATCACACTTCAAATCATATCCAAAATGAAGTATGTGGTCACATCAGAATATAAAGAACCAAGGTCGAATAAGACTAAATACTTCTTCCATAGTGCCCATATCAAATATTTTCATTCATATGACTTTATCTCTTTGATTTTCTAGCCACCCATAATCATCCATCTAGTCCCAATTATAATTGCACACATACTTGGTTTGGCGAATCCCACATGATCTTCACAATACTCCATTAAAGTCAACACTCCTAATACTAACAAACACTGATCATTTACCTTACTCACAACCGTCACTAGTATCAAAGACTTCTAAGCAAACACATTATCGCCTTAAAAAATTCTGAACCATGGCTCTCTTTATTTGCATTTAAGCATTCCATGACAGATAAGAGTCACACTTAAGACTGATAAAAATAGTTTCAAATCTAATAGTACTTTTCCATCGAGGTACACCAATTGAATCAAACCCAAAGTCACTTCACACAAACTTTCACATACAATATTTCAACTACCATTCCAAATCGTCATATACCTCATGTCAAAACTTAGAGAGATCCTTGGTCACTCCAATAATTGTGTATACTATAAGCTCATAACCTCTATTCAACATCAAATGCCTATGTAACGCATCATAACAGTCTATGTAGTCCCATCAATAGAATAGTATCAATCCAACTAGAAATCCTTAATAATCATGTAGAGTTGTATCCCACCATTTAGTGAATCCATAAGTCAATTACCATAATTTGAACAATCTAACCCCTCATAAATAAACAGAATCTTCAATATATCACTGTTAGTCGCCTAGACCAACTCTACTCTTCATAAAAGTCGTTGATAAACCCCTTGTGAGTCTGTATAGAATTAGTGCACCTTGCATAGTCATTCATAAACTCAAAGGCGAAAAACCCTACTACATTCAACTTCAAACCAAAGGTCCATACAAGATGTCTTATTCTTTTACTTTTTTTTATTCCCATGACACACATTTTAAATACCTTGAACTATTCAATATACCAGACTCTTGTTCTTTTCGATAACTCGCTTACTATCTTATTCCTTGACAAACAACCCATGACATTTTACCTTATCCTCTAAAAAAACTGTAAGTGAAACTCTTCCTTAGGTCCTTTAACAATCAAAAGTAACAAATTTTACAGTCCAGCCATGCACAAGTCTTTCAAAATGCTCAATACCAGATGCAATCGATAATTTCTTACCTTATCAATATATACCCTGAACAAAATATGCTACCACGAACGTAGACTCACAATGGAAAACTTGAATTTTGATCCCAACCGTGTAACACAATCCCATTATTTATCAACATTTGTTCATACCTTGAAGAGTTTTATGAATTCACATATCTTATCTTATCATTGATCGTCTCTCCATCGATCTTATTGTATTCATCGTTAGAATTTAAATTGTACTAGATAACTAACCTGAAATCATAAGAGAATTTATCACCACCCTCTAGTCAAACATATGTAGATTTCTTTTTCAAATCTTACCCAATAAATTTTTTAACCAATCTGATGAACATGTGACATTATTACCATAACCAGAGCGAAACATATGGAACCACGTGTCTCTAAACCCAATTCTCCACTCCTTGCAATCAAAGTAAATATATTTGCTCTCGTTTCCTCCCAAAGGCTAAACTATGTTACGCTAATCCTTTCCATTAGAAATCCAACTCCTTTTGATTCTATTCGAGCGATGTCCCAACATATTCCACAAATTTTTTATACGACCAAGCTACTCACCAAATGGTAGTAAACCATAACTTTAAATACCTGCAGATCATCATTACCATACATAAGTCGTTTAACCAAAAATCCTTATCATTTAGTCACATCCTAATTATAATATATCGAACTCTTATAACTATTATGCTTGGTAGTCATTAGCATCATCACAAAGTAAACCTTATCATCAATATGACACCTGAAACCCAATTGTACCAATCCAATTCAAAGGACCAACCCACTTTTATATGCACTTTTTACAAAAATTTTCAATTACCTTCACACAAGTATACTCTTTGGGACTTCCTTTACCCATAAGCTTGACATTTTGATATCTATCCACTCCCTTGGACCTTAAGATGAAATCACAGGTCCTCATTTAGAACCCTTGGGATACACTTCTCAACTTAACGCATTAATACCGTATCAAAGATCCACCACTAGAACATATCATATCTACCGAGAAAATTGTACCCAAATAGCCCACACATTTCTATCCATTGAATACCTGTAAAACATTATCAAATTCGTTCCGTATGTATCCCAAGAGATATACAGTCTTTCTTAGATCAGGTCGATAACAAAAGTAACACACTCCATAATTTAAATCAAGTAAGTATCGGTACTGTTGTAGTACTCGTATCATGACTCTCTTAGATATACACTCAATATATAAAACTGCAATAGAGATTCTGACCCCAATTGGCGCAACGTCATTTTTATCATTCGCTAAACAATCCATACATGTTTTGACAACCTTACTAACTGTATTTTTCAAAGTTACAGTGTTCATTATCTAGTCATCCCTTTAATTATTCCACTTCCAATTATCGAACCAATTCCGATATTACCTATACCACACAAGTACTATTCCCTTTACTGGGGTAACTAACTTAAAAAATATAGCATGTTCATCAAGACCCTAAAGTCATTATTCAACCTTATCATTCGAAATCCTCAAAATGCATCATTGAGCCATCACCTTACTCAACCCTTTCAAATTGTTGAACATTCTTAATCTAACCACACATCATTTCCATAAGTCTATCACTTTAACTTTAGTACTAGGTCTAACATTCAAGCCCTACACGACACACCAACTACTCACATGAGGAACTATGCATGAGTCATCACTATAAGTGAGAGTGAAGTGATAAGAATCAAAACCGAACCAAGTACGCACGATAAGATTCAAGAAGTGAAGATTTTTTCTAAAAGTCACCATAGCCTCTCAAAGATAAGTACAGACATCTCCGTACCGATCCTCGAGACTCTACTTCGACTTGGCTTGTATACACGTGAGACCTATGAACCTGGGGCTATGATACCATTTTGTCACAACCCAAAAATGGATGTGATGACACTCATCTTATCCTACCAAGACAAGTCAGCCTAAAACCCAACCATTACGATAAAATGCCGAAATTTATAATCAACTTTAAAAAATTACCTAAAACCTGGTTATCACGTGCACGAGCCTCTAATGTGTTATAACAAAATTGAAAGAAAATACATGTCACTTCCCGAGCCTACACCCTGGGTGGGACTTGTACTCGAGAACCATTATTGGCCCCAAACGAACACTTGGCATGACTTACTTACTTAGTAAAAGACTTAAAAGCATTAATACAAGAATTCAATGCATCTTTACTCAACTGTTTAATAAAATAACTTAGAACGTTTAAAGATCAAACATTCAACTTGGCCAAAGTGGCAACTCAAGTCTTAACATAAGAAATAACAATGTAAAGACAACTGGACTACTAACTGTCTATGAAGCCTCTAAAACAAGGAGGGATGTCGGGACAAGACCCCGATCATCTTAACAACTAAAATACTAAAACATGTAAAAGGAGTCCTCCATAAAGCAATGAGGCTCACCAACTGACTTGGATCAACGAGGCACTGGATGCTGATCCTGGTTACCTGTGTCTACATCATTCATGACCCCGACCGCCGTGATTTGCATCCATACTAACCCACCGGTGAGAGAACCACTACTACAACCCGACTAAGCAACTAAAGGAAACTAAAACATTTAAAGATACAAAATCATGTTTAAATGATAAATTAAATAGGAGTTCCCATAAACTCTGAAATTTTGACAAAAAAACTAAGCATAACGCTCGTGAAATTCAACCCATAGAACTTGAAAGTCATTGTACCAAAACTCTACTAACCAAAAAGTCTAACAAAAAGGGGGTGCAACCTCAAAAACTAAACATGAGTAAAAGTCTAAAACATGTAGTCTAAGTCCAAAAAGAATGGACCAAACTAATGATGGATCCATGGCAGCCTGAAAGAACTAGCTCACCCTCAAATCTGGTCTGTCAGTAGCCACCTGAAGATGCCCAATACTCAACAAAGAAATATCAAGTGCAGTATCAGTACAATAAACCATAGTGTAATGGTAGGATCACTCAGCTACTCCAGTCAGCATAATATAAAATAATAATTACAACACAGTAAACACACCTATACGGAATGCATAACTCAATTATCAATTTAGGAGCAACATACAATTTCCCAAAATTAATGACAGGTAAATATGAACGTAATAATCACAAGTGGTCCTCTCATGGAACCCACACCAAACTGTTAGTGTGTCGTAACATGACACCCGATCCAATATACATATGTCAGAACGTTACACCCATTCCAATATATATCAAAATGTGAACCCTAATCCAATATATGTGTCGGAACGTGACACCAGCAAAACCACAATCATAATCACACCCATAATGAACAGTACACATAGTCATACAATCAAGTAATAGGTTCATGGCATGTAATTGTTCACATAATCACTTCATTAGATTTGATTCACATTCCCTATTCACTTACATGCACGCATACAATGAAGCAATTATTTGGCATATATCACACAAAAGGAAATCGAAGCATCACCTACCTCAAACTCAAGCCAGAATACTCCTATGCCATGTTAGCCTTCTCGTTCCGGAGTCTTTCAGCTTGTTCTTGATCTAAAACAAATAATTAATGCAAGGATCAATAAACAAGTCCAAATTTACCTGGATTATATCAAAATATCAACCCAAGGCCAAACCCATGATCCTAATGTTCAACTAGGGCTTTTCCCACCATTAAGTTCAGGCCAAAGCCCTCCACCAACAATAATTAATGAGGATTCTAAGTTCTAAGAATCAAAATACAGATTAGGGGAGTAATTAACTTACCTTTAGCATAAGAATTTGTGGGAATATGATAAGAAACTTCCCTGGGTCGTCCCTTAGCTCTTAAGAACGAAGTTTTGCAGAAAATAACAAAATTGGGGTTTTTTCCACTGTTTAAGTCATGACTGTCCTGCCACAGTGAGCCCTATCTAACCACAACGGCCCCGCCCTTGCTGGATTAATCATACCACGGCGGCTTGCACGGAGACAGAAACTCAGAATTTGAGTTCCAAGCTCCCATTTCACAACACACCTTCAAACCTGGATGCTCTAAAACTACCCTTTCACGCCAAGATCAGTTTTGTGAGTTCTACTTACCCTAGTTGGATTCTGTAAAGCCGTACGGGCTCCTTAACGTCTTGGCTATCAATTCACATGATTAAACTCATAATTAAATCCCATATCCATTAATGTATTTCCCTATACCTCACCTGACTCAGATTTTGTCGCCTAGGCTAGAAATTTCCAAGTTATTACTCAAAAGTTTTCTGGCCCAAATTCCTTCCCCATTGATTTTTCCATAAAGACTGGAAAAGGTCGTTACACTAGATACTCTCAATCTATCAAGAATATATTCTAAATAAGTATAGTAGTCTATTGATTTTTTTTTATTACACTTTCATTTCGAACTCAAAAGTCAACTCCAAGCATGCAAGGTTAGTGCAATAAGTTTATTTCGAAATTAGATATTGATGACATAGGAGCCACGATTATGAAATTTAATCAAAATCTAACCACGATCAACACTCTGAATCACCAAAATATGATTCCTCAATTTTAGGTTCAAAAAACCAAATTTCTAACACCCAAATGCAAATTAAATAATGAAACAAACAATATAATAAATGGGAAAATACCAAATTTAGAGTTAGATTATTACCCTGAGATAAAATGAGCAATTCCTCCTTGAAAACTACAAAATTGAGCTACCAGACTTGAAAAATCTTAAGATGAAGTCTATGTTCAAAATGGGAATTTATTTCGTCCAAGTCTTAATTTCTTTTTGCGAATGTAAATCACAACGGCGAACATGATCAGATCTAACCCATCATAATCGTGACAAAACAATCACAAATGCGACTTCTCATCCAGAACTCACTAACGAATTGTTACGACTGATAATAAGCAGGTGTAATGCGGAAGTTAGCAAAGCAAACCTCGGAAGACCATGAATAAGAGGACAAACGAGAAATATACCAAAAGACACAAAGATTTAACGTGGTTCGGTCAATCGACCTACATCCACAAAGCAAATGAGCAATCCACTATAAATATGAGAGTACAAAATATAGAGACAAATAACCTCAACAATTCACTCGGAATACAAAGAGGTTCACAAATTCTCCCCCATAAAAAAAACTCTCAAAAACTTTATCATTCGCGAATGCGACACAAACCTCGTGAAAGCATAGTAGTCCTACAATTATTCTTCATGCATTCGATCTTGCCATTGCGAGCATGGAGAAGAAAACCAATTACACCAACAATTGATGCATCAACTATGAGAAATTCTCTATTTCACCCATCTAGAAAACAAAATATGCAAATAAATCATAAAATATATTACAAATCTATTGAAACATCAGATCACCAATTTGATATTATCTAACAAAATGTTGACCATGGTCAACTCTAAGATTTATCTTTTACTTTCTAGTCCGGTATCATTTCAGATAATGTATTCATTTTTAAAAAGTTATATTTAACTTCTAATCACTATTCTAGTAATTGGTATTTCCCACATATATATACTTATATGAAAGCTAAGTTATGACCTGTTATCACTATTTTATTTATTTACGTATGATTAATTGATTTTACTATTTCAGAAAAAAGTTGACTAATCTGACGCAGGGTATGTGAAATGTCATCACGATCCTTCTGATTTTGGGACGTAAAAATTGCGTCTAATTAAATATGTAGTTTTATATATTAAGCAATGAAAACTAGGAATCCATCTTGATCATAATGTGATAAAAGAATATGTGATAATCAGACATTAAATAACCAATTTAAGTAAGATGGTCAAAGTAATAAATATATTCAAGGTTAAGTAGAATGACTATCAAAATTAAGACTATATATTCAAGAATTCTAATTTTTATTAAGTAGAAACTATCTTGAGGAGAGAAAAGTTATCCACATTTAAAATAGGGGATTCTAAAATTAATTTCTTGAAATAAATATATAAAAAACAATTGAGAGGTCAAAGTGAAAATACATTTCTCCATGGAACCCATTATTATATTTTTTTTTTGAAAAAACATTAGTGTGGTATATATTTTTGACAAGTTATTGTGTTCTTACATTCTAAAAGTATACAAAAACACTTCCCTTCAAGTGATGCAAGAAAATCTTGAGGTATAACTTTATTGAATTTTTGTTTTTTGTTGATTTTTCAGAAATGATTTCTTATGTTCAATAGTTGTATATAAATTCTTATGAATGGTCTATGAAGCTTTGTGTATATCTCTGAAAAATCAAAATAAAAGGAATCCTTATTATTAATAAATATTGTAGAAATAATTTTCTATGTTTAATCGTTATATATAAATTCCATAGATTTCAGATCTAACATAGTCATGCAAGTGAAATTCATTATATCTAGCAAGAGGTGAATACAATCCTTTTAATATGCACTGATAAATGCTCAAAGTACACCTCATCCAATACTGGGTGTAAGCGATCATTATCTAGTATAAAACCCAATGAAGAGTTGAGGTCAAACCCACAGGGAGCGGTATGGTATCAAATTCAATTAGGAAGTAAAGCTTATGGTTTAGTTGGTTATAGAAGTAGACATTGTCAAAATCAAACAAACTAAGTTAAAGGTTTGACAACGAATATCAGATGGGGGAGGAGGGTTTAAAGGGGTCAATTAACAATTATGATAATCATGAAAACAGTGGAAATAACCAAATAGATAGGAGTTTTTAGGGGTGTGATCGATTATAGGTTAATTTCGCTATATGGGTAATTGTATATTACTATCAATTGCTAAATCTCAGTGGGTAGGCTAAACTGTAGATGCAATAGCTCTCTCTCGAACAACTATTACGATTCAGGAGAGTTCTCTCGAACCTCGACAAAGCTTAACACTATAAAAATCCAAAAATCGTAATTTATCTACTCTCTCGAGCTAGATAGGTAGGAATGATTTAAGATTCACTCTCTCGAGTTGAACCCACAACAACCCGATCACTACAATCATCAATCTATAGCTTTGGTTTTAAAACCTCTCTCTCGAGCAAGCCCAAAACGCCAAACTAGAACTACATTAGCAACTACAATTCATAAATTAACACTGAGCTATCAATTAAACCCACTTTAAAACAACATTTAGATTAGTAAACAACAATACTCGTACGCTAATTAAGAAAATAATCACATGATCACACCCCAAGAATTGAGGTTTTAGCTACACATTATAAAAAGGAAGAAATCAATACCAATTATGTTCTCCATAATATGGGTATTGCAATCCAAGTCTTTACAATGATCCAAAATCCTCAAAATCAAAAACCCAATCCAAATCTACTTGAAAAACTCCTTCAACAAGGTTCTATAGTGGAGAAAAATACTCGGGAAAATATTAGAACTCAGACTTGATCGAACTCCCAATTCTTTATTCTCTACCTTTTAAAATTCAATTTATAGTTTCCCAAATTTTATCGTTCAAGACCTTAAGGAGAAGTAAGTCGAGCATCACCGACCAGGTCGGCGACGCGCCAATCGCTCCATCTCATCGCCGATCTTCCTTGTCTTTTTATCCTTAAGGTTTTGTAACTTTAGGAGATCCAGTATGTGTCGCCAATCTGTTTGGCGGTTCGCCAAAGGTCTGAATCCCTCTCCAAGTTGGCTTCTCCCCAGGGTTGGCAGTCTGGAACTTTAGGCGAGCTGAAGTGCCACTCTGCGAGTAACTGAGTGGCTTTGGCGATTCTCAGCTTTTGTTATCTTTAGCCTTTTTCATCTTTTTAGCTCCTTTTGCTCGGTAATGTCGTCCTTGGCTTGCTCCTTTTCCTTCATTGCTGCAAATCATCACTTTAACATCAGTTTAGAGCATAATCTAGGCATTTGAGGACAATAAACTATGAAAACCAAGCCCTAAATGAGTCAAAATCTAGGACTCATCAACACCCTTAACTTAAACTTTTGCTTGTCCTCAAGTAAAACTCAAGATCGATTAGTTCAACAAGGATGTCTACAAATAGTGCTACTCAAGACTCAACATACATACACACAAGAGGTTCAAACTACGCATGCAATGTTCAATTGTGCACTATAAGTTTAAAATTGTGACTAATCATCATCAAATGGAATCAAACTCAGAATGCTTGCTTCAAATACAAGTTCAAGCTCAACAAAAGCATTCAAATGCCCTCACACCAAAAATGATTCCATTCTCACACAAAGCATCATCAATTTTAAGAATTCAGAATCAGAAACAACTCTCATTCTCTCAAAAGCAAACTCATGCATGATCTTTCCCCATAGGCTTGCCTTTATTTTCCAATCAACACGACAATAAGCTCATTCAAGATCATAAAGGTCTTTCAAGGCTTATAACGGAGTTGAGGGCAATGATATGATCATTTAGGCTTAGTGACTTCTACATTCATGAAGCATGGCCTGCATTTCATTCTTTCACCTTTTGTACAACACTTTCCGATTCTAAAAATCCACACCCTATTCTTTTAAGCATAACTTGTTGGATACCCCATTTCATTTGCTGATTTCACACAATTTATTCCAACAAGTCTTTTTTTCCGATCTTTTTCTTCTTTTCGTTACTCTTTTTCTTTCTTTTCTTTTTTTATATGGAGGGGTTTCATCTTTTTCAACAAGATCTTTCAAAAGGGGGAATTTCTCAAACTTTTTGATTTACCTAGTTTTTCACCACCTATTTATAACAACCAATGCCTCATGAAGATTATACGTGGGAAAGAAAAGGGGTCATTTTTGTTCAAGGTTTCATCCAAATAAAATGATAGGCTCAAGTGGTGCCAATCACACTCTCACAAGGTGGCCACAAAGAGGTATAATGGCAAAATAGGCTCACTCTTCACAAATTGCTTAAGATTATCTGTATCATTCACTCACACTAGCCAATTGGACCAACGGGGCAAGTTCTAGGTATAACCAAACATGCATTTCAAGCCAACCTCACCACACACGACATCCAAAACAATTATCAAACAAGACTTAACCATTTTTGCAAATGTGCAACGATCATCAAAAGAGTCCCACTCAACAAATCACATAGTCACAATGAGATGCTACGAGCTCACATATGACTTATGCAACTCAATTCGCCTCATCAAATTTGCATACACATGTCGTTCAAACATGAGCACTATTCAAGTCGTCAATATTGATCAAAACCGACACTCAATATTGCAAGAGAACAACCACATTCACACATCAAGAGGTGGCAATTTTTAAAATTGGTTCAAAACCATTTGCACATAAAAAACAATGGACCAAAATGGATCAAAAACCAAGATATAGATATATAAACACAAGATAAAATCCATCATTCACAAAGCCAAAAACAACAATATTCACAAAAACATCCCAATAGAGGTGTGTATGGAAATACCTCACCCCGCCAACAAAAAATAGCAGTTGTCCTCAAATGCAAAAATAATAAAAATAATCTAAAAATAACATAAAGGGAGGCAAAAGAGTCAACCTTCTAAGCTAGGCCTGGGGTGTAGTCTGCAAGTCATCAACTCCCTCTGTCTAGGCATCAGTGCCCGACATATTAGCATCCCTCGCTCCACCAGAGCCCACCATAGAAATGTCCCTCAAAGAGGCCTGCACAACTGTCTCCACCATCGCTCCCTCTAGGTTCACCAAATCATCATAGACAACCTCATCTCTATCACCCAACTGTTTCTTATCTATCTTTGTCTCGGACTCGACATCTGCATCATCAACCCTAATATCATCTCCAGTAGTAGCCGGAGGAATCTCAGAACTAGCTAGAGTAGCAGTGCTTGGCATCTCTGGAATCTCCTCTGTCCCAAATATCATCGATAAATCAGTGGACTTCAACTCATCCACATTTCTCCTCAGCCCATCAATATCCCCCTTCAAGGTCATCACAACAACAGTAGCACTCTGGATCTTCTCACAATCCTCAACCGTCACCATAAGGGCATCTAGTGCCAAGTTTTGGCCCTCAATCAACAATCTATGCTCCCTCAACTCAGCTCTATAGGAGCTAGGACGGCAGTAAATGCTTGCTCTATCAACCCAGGCACGACGACCTCTACTCTAGAGGCATGCACATCAGTAGATTGGGCCAGATGAACCATCTTGTATAACATCGCCTGGGTGATAGGGGGTTGGGAGGAAGCAGCAGAAAAAGAGGGAGGGGGTGCAATATAAAAACTAGGCATTTCAGAAGGAAAAGGGCCTGAGGTACCTGTAGGCTCAGTAGTATAAGGGGGCATGATTGCTTTGGTCGGCAACATATCAACGTCAACTTCTAGGGACGTATCCGTCGGTGCAGCCCTCTTCATATCGGCCTCATCCCACATATACTCAGCCTCAATGCGTCGGATGTCAGTAGAAGATGTAGGTGCCACCTCCATATCCATCTTCTCATCCCTCAGAACACGGGCCCACTAGCACAACTCGTTGATCAAGACAGGGAAATGCAGTGAGGTTTGACTTTGTTTGGCCCTCATGGCCATCTCTTACTCAATGAGGAACCCCAAATTCAACCTTTGCCGAGATATAATAGACCCAAGACAAGCAACCTTCTGATGTCGAAGGATGGACTCATTTTGTAAAGGCATGATGGTGCTGCTAATAAACCCGAACCAATATTTGGCAGCAACGTTCATGTACTTCTTCTCAATTAGGGCACCTGCCTCTATCCACCTTGGAGTAACATCGGAAAGGAGGGGTGCCAGCCAACCCTTAAGATCCTCCAGGGTCTTCTTCTTAATTAAATCCTAGTAGTCATGCATAAAGTCCCGAGAACATACAAGTACTGCATTTATGTCCGAGCAACTGCACTTCACCTTACGGCCTCGAACCATAACCTCATCTATCGACTTGAACATGATGGCATTCTTCTTCCCTTTAGTGACTAGTTCTCCATACGCCGCATAAAACTCCCAGACCCAAGTAGGAATGTAAGGTCCCTGAGGTTTGGTTAAAGCCTAAAACTTGTGGAACTTCAGAGTGTTCCACACTTGAGGATATATGTCTACCACATCATCGGTGGACAATCGCTTTTCTTCCAATATGGTTCTTAAACCCTCAGCCTTTAGTCTATTTAGTGACCGGGGAGGAGGACCCTGAACTATTGGTGCTTGAACCACTGTCTGCTCTAGAGCTGGAGCTGGAGGAGGCAGACTAGGCATCAGAGGCACCAAGATCCTCGACGGATCATTTAAAGACTTGGAGCGTAACACCGCTTGCTAGCCTGTAATAACTGATCATCTTCCGGCTCTGAGATGGAGGCTGGAGAACCATCCTCTGGCTGACTCTCATGGTCAGAGGGAGTGAGGTACGTTGAGTATATTACCTCACTATCGAAGCTCTCCTCTACTGGTGTGGGTTGCACAGGGCCTTTGCCCTTGCCCTTTCCCCTTTCAGAGGGAGTTTTGTAGCCTGTGCCAAGGAAGCAACGACTTCCTCTTCAATAGTTATCCCTCGAGCCCTCTTTCAGGGTGGTTTATCTCTACTCCAACTTTGGGCTTAGCCATACATGCAAAACAATGTTGAAAACGCTAGACGCAGTTGAGAAAAGAAAAAAAAAATTACAAGTTAAAAATTGCAGAAAGACTTGCCAAACCTGTCAGCGAGTCGCCGAACACTTTTGACGAGCCAAGTCGGGCTCGCTGAAAGTTCCAGAACCAAAATAGTTCAAACTAAGCATAAGTCGGCGATGTCCAGGGCTATTCGGTGGATCGACGACACCGTTCGACAAACTAGAAGTAGCTCAACAAAAGATACAAAATGAAATCAGAAATATCGGGGTGCATAATGGCGATAAAAAGTTACTTTTAGCGAGTCGCCTAGTGAACTTGGCGAGCTCATGTGTGTCACCAAAAGTTACAGAACTCAAACCCACAATTTAGATAATTAAAAGACGGTCTAGGGGACGTTCGGCAAACCGCCGAACTAGTCGGTGAGCTTGACCCACCTCGCCAAGTAGCCCAACATGCCAGATTTGTACCCCGAACTTCAAAATCAAGCCCACAGCCCATGAAAACAAAATTAAACACTCATATCATGCAATTCAATCAAGAACCATAAGACCCATGCCCACGGAGTACTCAGACATCCCCCGATTTGGCCAAATTGGCCAAGTGATGTGTTTTGCCCTTAAGAATGACGTCAACCGCTCTATCATCAGGCAAAATTAAACAATAGTACAATTCGGGGATACTCAAACTTTACCCCGCTAGACCCACAATCTTATCAATGCAACCCAACTATTTTAACAGACTAACACTCGAGAATTAAATAATCAAGGCCAATTAACATAATTTCGAACCACCTACGGGCAAATCACTCCGCACACACAATAAATCAACATTTAATCATAGATAATACACCACAAAATGAACATGCATTCAATTTCAACCAACTATTTACAGTGGGGTTTGGAAAACCAACCTTGTATGCCGAAAGTTTGAAAAGCTAGGCAACAATGAAATCCCAAATGTCCACCTCAAGCAAGAGATCCCAAGCAAAAGTAAGAACAAAAGTATGAGAATACGAAAAATATATAAGCGGTTGGGAGTGTTGGAAGTTGAAAAGTGTGAAAATGAAGAGATTTTGAATTTAAATTGTTTGGCCTTTTAAAACTCTTCAGTTTGCACGCTAGTCGGTGACATGAGCCATGGTCGCCAACCCACTCGATGATGCCCCGAGTATCACTTTAGCTCATCGAGTTTTACAGAACCTTCAACAACATTTGTGGTTCAAACGACAGTCTAGGTCGTGCTCGACGGCCTGTTCGGTGAGTCACCGACTGGACTTCTGGCTCACCGAGTTTTAAAAAATCCTCCAGCAAACTGGATGGTTCAAATGACGGTCCATGTCAGGCTCACCGACAGGACTTTTAACTCGCCTAACTCTTATTTTCCTACACTTTTCAACTTTTCAACCTGCACAATCAACACCCGTTATTCAAAAGCAATATTAAAAACATCAAAGACTTGGGTTGCCTCCCAAGAAGTGCCTTATTTAACCGAAGATACCAATTCAAGCTTCATTTTTGGGATTGGCCATTGTGTCACTCGCCAACCCGCCTTTTGGCGTTGGATTCAAATGAATTAAGGTTTGATCCATTTGTGTCTCCAACTGCTTCATGGACACATAGTGATAAGTCACCATTTGCTTAAGAGTTGAGACGTCTTCTTTAATTTCTTTCAAAACTTTGGCCGACCCTTCCACTTTGGTAAGAATACATGAAGCATATCTTCTGTATGGAAGCTCTCTGGGTCGACTCTTTGATCATTTTGTTTTTGACACTCATGGGGAGACACGTACCTATCCTTGTCCCCATTTCTTTAATTCCAATTATTTCCACAATCACGCCACTCCCGCTCACGGTCTCTTCGACTGTCATCATGATCCATTTTCCAACCTTTGTTCCCACCCGACCTTGGATAGCTCGGACAGAAACCTTCACCTTGATTTGCAAGGGAACTCACTTCCTCATTGTATAAGGCATCAAAATATGCATCATCGGGGTTCACCCCACTAACACCAACAACATTCACCGCTGTAGTACCATTTCCCATACATTCTTTGATAAGAGATCCAATTGGTCATCATTTTAGCCATATTTTGGTCCCTCTCTTGGTCTTTTTCAATCTGTTTCTTCATCATCCTAAATGTCAAGGGAGACACTTGATCTTCTCTTATATACCAGGCTCGATTGATTTGGTCATGCTATCAAGTAAAGTAGAAGCAATCTCAAACGGCTGCTTCATGATACCTCCTTAAACAAGATTATCAACAACTCCTTTGTTCACTGAATCTAGACTCCGATAGAAATACTGTAGCAAGACATTGTTTGGGAATCCGTTAGTCGGACATTGAAGTAGCAATTTCTGAAACCGTAGCCAAGTCTCGTGGATTGGCTCACTATCCAAGCATTTGAAACCTTGGATGTTATCTCTCAAATACATCATCCTCGAAGTAGGAATGAACCTTGTGTAGAATTCTTTGGTCAATTCATCCCAAGTCGTGATTGAGTCCCTTGGGAGATTGGCTAACCATTTGGTAGCCTCTCCCATAAGTGAGAATGGGAACAACTTGAGTCAAACCGACTCTTGGGATATATTTTTGAACGAGAAAGGACCACAAATTTCCACGAAGTTTCTAATGTGGTCGTGGGGGTCTTCATGCGCCAAACCACCAAATAACCCCTTCATTTGCAAGAGTTGCAACATCATGCTTTTCACGTGGAACAACACATTTCCCACGACCGGTGGCAGCCGTATGACACCTCCACAACCCAAGTGTTTGTCATTCACATTGGTTGATTTACTTAATGACGACGAATGATGTTGGATTTAGCATTAATTATGCACATAATGATTAACATGCATATTAAACCATTAAGTTAAAGGTTGTGCACCAAGTGGGATAATATAAATTTCTATGGCCACACGTAATTATATTTTGGTTTAATAATTAATATAAGTTAAATCTTAAAAATATGTGGGGAAGTGGGAAAGTTACCTAGGAACTTCTAACTACCCATAAAGATGGGGAAGGAAAGTTACCTAGTAACTTCTAACTATCCATAAAAATGGGGAGTTACTTGGTAGTTTTAAAACTACCCACCATCTTCACAACTCACAATGATGGAAAGTGCGAATAATGTTAAAAACTCTTAAGATTAAAAGGGTCCTCTCTTTTCCAAAAAAGTTATAGTCTTATCCATCAAAGCTATTCATAAAGTGTAAGGCAAGAGAGAGAAACAAACTTTGAAGAACAATAAAGAAAAGACTTCCGCTTAATTAAAATGAAGATTCTCGAAGAACACTATGGCTGATCCGGGTATGTATTCTTTATTGAATTATTATATTTATATATAGGTGAAAATCATGTAGTTCTACGATCATGAATAATTGATAGGATTTATGAATGTTTAGATTATTTATGTTTTCACAATCCCTTAAATACTTACCCAAATATGCAAATAAATCTTAAAATATATTACAAATTTATTGAAACATCAAATCACCAATATGAAGTTGTCTACCAAATGTTGACCATGATCAGCTATAAGCTTTATATTTTACTTTTTAGTCTTGTATCATTTCTGATAGTGTATTAAAAAAGTTATATTTAACTTCTAATCACTCTTCTTGTAATTGATATTTTCCACATTTATATACTTAAATGAAAGCTATGTTATGACTTGTTATCACTATTTCATTTATTTTCATATGATTAGTTGATTTTAGTATTTCAGGAAACAATTGACTTATCTAACGGAGGGTTAGTGAAGTATCACCACGATCCTTCAGTTTTTGAATAATAAAAATTACATCTAAATATTTTCATATACTAAGCACGGAAGAAACAGAGATATATCTATCATTTATGTTGATCATAAAATATTTGGTAAATATATGTAGTTGAAGAATCTATGATATTTGATGTCAAATAACCAATTTAAGTAAGATGGTCAATGTAATAAATATATTCAAAGTTAAGTTGAATGATTGTCAAAATTAAGACTCTATATTCAAGAAATTTGAGTTTTATTAAGTAGAAACTATTTTCAAGAGAGAAAAGTTATCTACATTTAAAATGAGGGGTTCTGAAATTAATATCTTGAAATAAATATATATAAAAAAAACAATTTTGAAGTCAAAGTGAATAAATATTTCTCCATGGGACCCATATACTATATTTTTTTTAGACAAAACATTAGTGTGGTGTATATTTTTGACAACATATTGTGTTCTTACAAAATCACTAAGTCTCTTCCCTTCAAGCGATGCAAGAAAATCTTGAGGTATATCTTTATTGAATTTTCAGATGTAAAAATTAGAATTTTCTATTCAATCTCAATGAGGTACTATTTTTCACTGATTCTTTTTTGTAGTTGTTGAGTTTTCAAAAATGATTTTGTATGATCAATCGTTGTAAATAAATTCTTCTGATGGTCTATGAAGTTTTTTGTGTATATCTGATCATAATAAAAGGAATCCTTATTATTATTATTAAATATTTTATAAATGATTTTCTATGTTCAATTGTTGTATATAGATTCCATCTATTCTAGATCTAACATAGTCATGCATGTTAAATTCATTAGATCTAACAAGAGGTGAACACAATTTTTTAAATATGCACAAACATAAAAGCAATTCTATTTCTCATGTGTTGGAGTTTGAGCTTGTTTGTTGGTATTATTTTGTTCTATGTGAGCAATTTAGCGTCTGTTAATCACTGCCTACTTCTTGAGGTTATTTCTTGTCTGCTCCGTTTACATTTGTTACTACTGAAAGATTCCTATTTCAATTCAATGTGTTAAAATCTAGCGGTAAGTATTAGCGTGATTTACTTAGTCTAAGCATGACTTGGGTTCTTGTTTAAATTTCTTGTCGAAATATGAATACTTTTGAGGGTTTAGAGGGCTTGAAACTATTAGTTTGACCCTTCTTTTGGCATATTTGAAATATGATTAGATGACCTCATTGATAAACCTTAGTACTATAAAGGTTTCTTGTTTATTTGTCTTGCCTCTTTATCTTTAATTAAGCTTTATACATAGAATTCTTAACCAAGCAATCGTGTGTCCGAATTTCAAGTTGCCTTGAAGGTTTCCAACTAAGCATGTTAAAGCCATTGATTCGAAACATTGATGTAGTGTGAAATTTAGTCATGTTCCCTTCATACGTGATTACATTCAGTTGAGTTTCTCAGCCCCTTCATAGATGCTAATTTATTTTCTTTTCTTTCGGTGCATATAATCCATCCGAGTACATTTTGGACTCTCCCTTGCATATTCTTGAGTTGTTTCAAGTCTCCCTCATCAAAGGAAGTTATCGTGCAGTAAAAAGGAAGCTGAAACAAGAGAAATAAAAGCAAAAAAACAGGTGGAAAAAGAAGATATACGCTAATATACACAACAAATGGGTCAAAATCCACAAGTTTTTAGCAGACTCAAAAATGGGCAAAGAGGCCCAATTGCATCAGTTCTTGAGGCATAATTTGGGCTGAAGCCCAAGTCATTTTTAGTAACTAGACTTGGGCCTAAGTCTATTATTTCTTTAGTTATTTGACTTATACCTATTTGTGATTTGTTTTACTCTGACCCTTTATTTGATTTGGTTTAATTTAATTAAAATCCCCAAAAGATGAACTATATTCTTTATGTTAGTTTATTTTAATAAATTTCATTTTTTTATCAGCTCTTGTATTTTTTATTGAATATCTTTAGGCAAATTTTATATTTTTCAATTAATTTTAAATAGTTTTCATGACCAACTTGGTTTAAATTATTATTTCTAAAATGATTCAAATAAATTTTAATTAATCTAGTTTTGTCAAATTTATAATCACTTGTAATTCAATTCAAATGTTTCAAATAAGGTCCCTATTTCTCAAAAATTAAAGAATGTTCTTTGTTTGACTATTTTCTCAAAGTTAATCGAATATTGTAAATAATTTTTTATGTTAAATCATTTTCCTAAAAAATAGTCAAAAAATATTTTAGTCAAGTTGTTGGATAACCGCGTGTTAGTGGCAACGTTAAGTGCTAGTACCTTCTTAAAGTAGAAATAAGAACCTCTTACCCCTTTTCTGTGAATTTATAAAGACTTAATCTATTAAGGCCTTTTTAAATTAAGTTTTCTTAATTTCTTTTAAAAATTAAGTGGCGACTCTTTTTTAAGTATTTTTCTTAAATTGTTTTATACTTTGAACATTTCAAAATGTGATTTTTTTAAAGATAGTAAAATTATGACATAACTGAAATGGCGACTCTCATGGTGAATTGATTAGGTTCTGACCATTAGACTTGATTGCTTATTTGACTAATAATTTGATTTTATGATATTTAATTTATTTGTTCTTTATATGTTTAATTTATGATGATACTAATTGTCATTTGCATTCATGGAATTTTCGTCACCAGGACATAAATATAGTATATTAAAGAACGTTTTTTCGAAACCGCAACCAGTCTTTTTTATACTTAACCCTTTTTGGAATGACCAAAAATTTATTGGTACGTCATGCGTCCAATGATTGTCTTAGTTCCAACCTAAGTTGTCCGCTTGGGCCCCAGTTTTTTAAAAGCCACTCTTAGTCAACTAGCGTAGAGAGAAACTCGTATCCCTAAATTTAGCGCATTTGAACTAAGATGACCCAACATCCAAGATGTGTTGGGTCCATTAGAAGCCCACATTATGTCTATTTGACCCATGATCAATAAAAGGACAATCATGCTTATATGTTCAATTGAATGATGTGTATGCCATTTTAAACAAATCCATTATCCATTGGGGGTGGGGTGACTTACCTTTTTCTTTTCTTTTTTGAAGAATGGATCAATGTACAAACCCTTAAGGATTCGAATGGAAACTCTACCTCACCCTTATCTCCAAGTGTGGTAGAAGTTCATGAATAGCGAAGACAAGAAAGAGGTCCAAAAGCATACAAGCTATATCCCATCACTGATGGAAATGAAAGATTGGCCTGATTTGATTGGAACGATGGTGGAATTTTGGGATGGTAAAAACATGGTATTCCGTTTTGGGGATGTAGAAATGACTCCGACCATCAAAGAATTTCTTGCCAGTTACGAGAGCATATGCATGTTCAACAAAAGGAAACATAAGCTTCATAGCGATCTTCGTATTCCTCAGATATATGATTTTGACAGAATAAAAAAAGAACTCTCACTTTTCAAAGCCGAATGGATGGATAAGCTTTCCGGACCAAACATTCCACTACAAAAGATTTATCATTGATTTGGGCGTGCAAGGGCTTACGAAAGGTTTAAAGAAGAATGTTGTTTCGGAGGAAACTTGGAAGGAAGCACGACCTTTTGCTTTTGTGATATGCTTACATGGGACAATGATATTCCCTTAAAGCCCAAACTACACTATCCATCCAAGTGTAGTAATGGTCACTCATGCCATTTTAATGGGGTAGACTACGAGTCGGTAATCAAGTACTACACTTTGGCGCCCATGATTCTTGCCGACATTTACAGGGCTTTATATAAGTATCAAAGTGGTCAACGTTTCTTTCAAGGATTCAATCTGATACACTTGCTTAAAGCCCATGATCCATAGGAACCATCCCAAAATTCGAACAAACAAACTTTCATTTCACAGTTGGTGGTTACTCCTTAACCATTTCCATAGAAAGGGGGGGGGTTAAAAAATTATGGTATCCAAGACTTCGTGGATTAAGAGAAGAAAATGTGCAATGGTAAATTGAAAGTATGGTAGCAAGAGAAGTCATGACGCGAGGTGAAGGGATCCCTTTCTTGATATTCGCCAGATTGAGAGGGACTCGACCTTATGATCCCGCTCGAGTCCTTAGGCAATTAGGGGGAAAACAAGAGCATCCATAAACTGCAGACTTGAGAAAATTTGCAACGGATCATGAGAATGGTAAAGTCGCTTTTTCTGCAAAGATACTTTGAGTATGGAAAACTCGAAAGGTGTTAGGTGAGCCGGTGCCAAATAGTTTTAAACCTAGATGTTCTGATGAGTGAAAATAATGGTTGAAGAAGAACCTTGTTGGAACCATCGAACCCGGTCCAAATGTCCCATATCATATCGCATATGTTGGTGCTAAACATTAGGTTCGACTCTAACGACTTCAAGAGAAGTATGAGAAAAATGAGTTGGCTCATCAACATTGACATTCAGAAGATGCCAAAGTCATAACCCAGCTAAATCAAGAGCTACGAAAAGAAAGATAGTGCATGTCCGAGTTAGATGATAACATGGAGCTAGAAATTCAGTCCATAGAGAAGGTCGGGTATGAAGAAGGGGCTCGGCTAGCAAAAGATCATTTATGGACAAATAGATACTACATATGGGAAGAAGTCAGTGCCGCCAAGAGAACTAGACTTGACGAAGGACCGAAGGCAGTTTGATACTTGTTATCATCCCCTGCGTGGGATTGCTTTTATTTGTACTTCGTTTTGTCATTTTCAAACCTTTTCGGGTCCTATCAAACATTTTGGGGATAATGAATTGGCTTAAATGACATACACATCCTTCAATTCATTAGGCCCAACTTTAGCATAAAAAGGTCACACATTTAGGATGCGATATAAACTGTTTGTATGCTACTTTATATAATCGTTTTGTGTTATAGTATGTTATTTTGTCTAAAGCAGAATTAATCCACTCCTATTCTTTTAGAACACTAAGCATATATGAAATCCAAAACAACAAAGTCCGTCCAAATTACTCCTGAAGTGTTGTCTAAGTTTCTCAGAAAATATATGAACCCTTTAAAAATATTCTAAATTTCTATCTCTCCATCTGAGAAAGGTTAACTTGCTCGAATGTCTGGAAAAAGTGTTAGCACGCCAATGCCAATCATTGATTTTGTTTGTGGTGAGGAAACTGCAGAATAAATGTTTAAAAAATTGCCAAGACTGATTCAGACTATGGTGGGCCTGAATTTCCCGGAAGGATACGTAGTCAGCCTATGTAAGGCTCTGTCCCTATCCTGTAAATTTTTATTCTCCATTTTCTTGAAGGATTTCACCTAAAATGATATGAGTGGAAGAAGTTAGCAAGACACTATGTAAGTTTACTTTATTGATTCATTCAAATGAATTAACAAAAAAACAAAATCCTTCCTTGTGAGTCCTCGCTTTCACCCAAAATACATTCGTGGATGAATCTGCTTAAAGCAACAGTTATATGTTTATTCTTATATCAACTTATTTGTGTTTCTCATTAGAAACAATAACTAACATAGCTACTTTTGAGTTATTTTTCATTTATCAGGTAACTAGAACTGATCTATGTTGAGAAACTTGATGAGCATTTGTACTTCACGAGATATAAATTCCCTAAAGATTCCTTCCTGGGCCAAAATATATTGAAAGGAAAAGAAAGAATGACTGGAAATGGTGAGATCATCGGTTTGAATGAGATCACGGTAACAGACCTTATCATTGCTGAGCAAAATGAGTTGATTGCTCAACTGGCACAACAAATTGCTGAAATGAGGGCCGAGATGCATAAGACTCCGGAGTTGGCAAATTTGGCTGTCACTGCCAACACTCCTCTTCCAAACAACGAAAAACCTCCACTCCATTTCCCTACTCCTAATCCAACACCCGAACATTTCTCACACAATCCAGCTATTGCTCCAGTCCAAAAGCCTCCCATTGTCGAATTAAACACACCTAACCAACATCATGCTATCTCTTTGTACCAAAAACCTCATCCTTCTCAAAGCCTAAATTCTAACAACTATCAAGCATTCCCTTCCATGTACCAAACTCCTCCTCAAAACACTTCAAACCCACCGACTACTCAACCCTTACCACCAAAAGCCGCTTTTCATATTCCAATCCTCACAAAACCATATCTTCTATACACTACATATCCCGAACCTGATCACTATGAGGAGAAGGAAAAAGAGTGGAGGGTGAAAGAGGAGATGAATAAGCAGAGGATGAAGGAAGAAATTATGAAAGCTATGAAAGAGCTTCATTACCCTCCAGATGTTATGGGGATAAACTACGAAGACTTGTGTATCCACCAAACTTGGACCTTCCCGAGGGGTATAAGGTGCCAAAATGTGACACTTTTGGAGGAACTGGAGACCCCTTAACTCATGTGAGGGCGTATAGTGACCAGCTCGTGATAGTTGGAAAAAATGAAGCATTATTGATGTGACTCTTTAGCTGAAGTTTGAATGGGGAGGCCTTGGAATGGTTCGCCTCCCAAGACATAAATCAATGGTCTAGTTGGAATGCTTTAGCTAAATATTTTATTGACAGATTTGCTTATAATGTAGAGATTGTTCCAGATCGATACTCTTTAGAAAATATTAGGCAAAAATCCACTGAAAACTACCGTGAATATGCATATAGGTGGAGAAAAGAGGCTACCATAGTTCAACCTCCCATGTCCGAAAAGGAGATCACTGAAGTATTTGTGCGCATCCAAGAGCCAGAATACTACGATAGAATGATGTTGCTCATTGGGCAAAGTTTGTTGAGATAGTCAAAGTAGGTGAGACTATTGAAGACGGTCTTAAGACCGGAAAAATTGCCTGTGTGGCGGCCTAAGTCGGATCTTCGGGACTATTGAGGAAGAAAAGGGAGGATGTGTCCTTTATTTCTCATGCATCTGATGCAAGGACAAAGAGATCGTTCAAATTTATCTATAGAAAATCTTCACCCTCAAAAGCCTATCCCCTAGCTCCAAAAAATCCCTACCCAATCTGCTATGTCCAACCAAATTTCCAAACTCTGCCTCCTAATCTCGCAGCTCCACATTACAAAAGTACCCCTCCAAACTACCATACTCCACGATCAAATTATTAAACTCAACCATACCCAAAATTCCAAACACCAACACCTCCCCGCCAAAATCCTTTATATTACCGCCATGTACCTCCACCTCCACAAAATAACTATGACCTTCCTCATCAAAACTTTGAAATGAAACCTCCCAGAATTTCACTCCTCTCATTGAAAGTCGAACTAAGTTGTTCGAAAGATTGAAAGTAGCAGGCATGCTTCATCCCATCGAGCCTAAACCTGACAACACATACTCTAAATTCTTTAGAGCTGATCATATATGTGCATACCACTCCAATAGTGTAGGACATACCACCGAATATTGCATCAACTTGAAGCATAAGATTCAAGATTTAATTGATCACAAGGTGGTCACTCTTCAGACTGCCACTCCTAATGTGCATAGTAATTCACTACCAAATCATGGGGGAGATTTTAACACCCCGTAGTCTAGTATACCATCTAGGGCTAATTTTGAGGGCTACAAGTCAAGGACAAGAGAGCATGAGCCAAGGAAAAGGGGCAAGGGCCAAGGCAAGATCCAAGGCTGCCCCATGCTTGCCATGACACTACCCATGACCATGAGAGCCTTCACAGCTTGTGGTGGCCACCACGGATCATGGTACCACCCGTGGTGGTGAGGCAGTGTGCACCTGAAGGCTTCCCAAGTTGGCCTCCACCACATGAGCCACTTTACGACTCGTGAAGGCCTAGTCGGCTTGTGGGAGTGGCCGTGAAGGTGCCTTCAACTTATAGGAGCCAAGCCCTCATGCCATGGATACTGGACCATGGAACACGAGTAGGACCACTGCCAGTGGTCTTGACCAAGGCTCGTGAGCCCTGTCGTGGTGCCTGGCACCATGCTGCCTAGTGAGGGAATTTTTAGAAAATTCCTTATTAGGTGCTTATAAAGTGAGGTCATTTTGTATGGTCTTAGTACACCTATATAAACAATTTTAAGCCTTTACCCACCCCAATTAAGTTACTATTTCAGAAACCCCAAAAGATCCAAAAGTTCATCTTCTAAAAGATCCTTTCTCTAGAAAACTCAAGAAGAAGAAGAACAAGAGAATCAAGCTTGGCCAAAATTCCACCAATCTTCCATGCTTTTTGAGGGCTTTGTATCCAAGGTATGTTAGCTTATTCATCCATGGATTCTTCCATCTATGGATCCCCCTAGATATCCCCCTATTTTGAAGATTAAATCCCCAATTCAAGTTAAGTTCCTTCCAATATTGTGGGTTAAGTTGAGTATGATTCCAATTGAGTGGATAGTACTTGTTTATGATTGATTTAGTATTGAATAATGATATTATGATGATATTATGTGTTTTCCATGGCTAAACCTAGTTTAATTAATGAAATTGAGGTAATGTGGGTTTGTGCCTTAAAGAGGGAAATTGAAGACTTAGAGATGATCTTCTAAAATTGATGATGTCTATAGTAATTGTTCAAGACTAAAAGCAAGTAGACATGAATTGTATTAGATTATGGTATATGTGATGGATCATGACTAGTAAGGCTTGAAGTTGAACCTTTATGATGATTTATAACTAGAATCACTTAAGAATGAAGCATGTGATTAGAATGCCTTGAAATCTAGGTATGAATGATGATTGTAAGAAGTAAAGCTTTGATAGTGAGGCTTGTAATCATGAAGGTAGAATTCTAGGGCTTTGAGAGGGAAGCTATTATGTTGAATTATGCTTGTAGTGGCTTTGATAGTGAAGCCTATATGAGAATGGCAGACTAGTATCTATCATTGTTGTGGAAGGAATTTACCCACCTAATCTACCTTATGAATGTTTGAATGCATAAAGTGATAGAATCACTCGAAACATGGATTGGTTGTCAAGGACATTCCTCCATAAGTTATGAGTTAAGCAAGGCCTAATAATTAGTCTAAGCGGTGTATGCCTGGCCCTAATGGATATTGACAATGAGAAGGAAGTTCACACATAGTCGGGTCTGAGTTTCCAAGAAAAGAGGATTTTCACACCTAGTTGAGTCTGGGCTTCCAAAGTAAAAGAGGAACTCTCACATTGTAGAGTCTGGATTTTCCCAAAAGTGGGTCTCATAAGATGGAAGCCTTCATATAAAGAAGTCAGGCTTTCTAGTAACAATCTCCTTATCCAATGAACTAAGAAATACTTGAAAAGGTATCTACAAGTATTCAAAAACATTAATGAACTAAGACGTGCTTTAAGAAGTATCTCATAGAGTTAACAAGCAAGATGAACTAAGACTTACTTAGAGAGGCATCTCATAGTGTTCAAGAGTAAAATGAACTAAGACATACTTGAAGAGATATCTCCTAGTGTTCAAGATAATAATGAACTTAGACATAGTCAATGAAGTATCTCATGGGGTTCAATCTAATGAGGAACTAAGATATGCTTAATGAAGTTTTTCCTAGTGTTCCAATGTCTTAAAAGATGGACTATTCCCTAACAAAGAAGTATGAGTATGAGGACCTAATGTTGTACTTAGTATGTATAGGATTATGAGGTCTTATTCACGTATTTCACAAGTATGAATTAGGGTTACCTAGAGAGTGTTCTCTTATATGATGCATGTTTAGATAGCATTGTGCTATAGTTTCCTTCCTTGTTATGTGTGAATAAAGGTGAGAGATTCCCTTGTCTATGAGAAGTAAGCTAATGATGAGATCAAAACATGATAAAGAAATATGATGGCCTAAAAGTGGTACTTAGCCTAGGTGGGATTATAGGGTCTCATCTATGCATTGCACTAGTATGAATTGAAGGTTACTTATGAAGTTTATCTTATGTTATGAGGATTTGAGTATGGACTAAGCTCATGAATATGTGGTATCTCCTATGCTATTAGATTATGCCTTATGTTGACTTATGCTCATATTATGTCTATGGTGGAGATTATGCTTATGATGATGTTATTGCCTCTTATGCTTATGTCTTATGTTGGCTAACCATTATGTTATGATCTTATGATGTTATGCTAGCTATCATATTTTGTACTTTTTCACTAAAGCATATTCTTGCCTACATTCTCATCAAATGTAGGGTTCGGCAATTTTGAGTTCCATTCTTGAAGATAGGTTTCTAGAAGTGTAAGGAGTTGAAGACTTGGTGAATCCTCATAGCATCGAGGATTTGATCACTTTTCCTTTATGTCTTTTATTTTCATGTCTTGAGACTATTGTATGGGTTGTGACCCAAGAGTAATTCAAAGTTGTATTCGATGGTTTGAGACAAGTGTAGTATGACTTCCGCTTTGCTTTTATAAAGACTTTGATTGTATGGAAAATGATTTAAAATTTCCGCACTTTTCTATTATCTTATGTTATGATATGGTAAGGGTTTGTATGAGACCCCTTCGGGGTCAAGAACGCCATGTTACATCTAGGGTGTAGCCTTGGGTCTTGACAAACTTGGTAATCAGAGCACACGATTTAGAATGGTTCTAGGATTGTCTCAAACCACGTCTAGTAGAGTCTTGTTCATAAATGTGAAGCGCGCCACATTTATGAATAGGAGGCTATTGGATGTTTAGGAAACTTCACTTCTTCATTCTGTAAGTTGTTCCATCAAGTTTGGATCTATTAGGTCTTTCTCCTAATTCGTGGCCTATAGTTTTCAGGGTATGGCTAATACAAGGGTAAATGCTAGGAGGGATGAGAGAGGCAATGTGGAAAGAGAGGTTCCTCTTCAATATCCTCCCCAAGCTCTAATTGACCCTATAGGGGATAATGTGACCCATGCGGAGTTTAGGTTGGCTATCCAAATGTTGGCTCAAGTCGTGACGACTCAAGTCAATAGGGAAGTGATTGCTCCGATGAACCCTAATGTGAATTCTGCAACTTTAAGAGTGAGGGATTTTATAAGGATGAACCCTCCGGTGTTTTATGTCTCCAAGGTGGAAGAGGATCCTAAGGAGTTTATAGATGAGGTTTATAAAGTGCTTGATATCATGGGGTGACTTTGTTAGAGAAAGTGGAGTTGGCCTCTTATCAACTTTAAGGTGTTGCTCAAATATGGTATGATCAATGGAAGGAGAGTAGACCGGTAGGAGAGGGTGCCATAGAGTGGGGAGTGTTCCAAAAATCATTTCTTGATAGGTTCTTTCCCCTCGAGTTGAGGCAGGCTAAAATGCAAGAGTTTATTAACCTTAAGCAAGGTAGCATGAGTTTCGATGAGTATGACTTGAAATTTACCCAACTATCCAAGTATACTCCAACTTTAGTGACAAATTCGAGGGGTAGGATGAATAAGTTCATGATGGGATTGTTCGACTTAGTAGCAAAAGAATGTAGAACGTGAATGATTGTTTGTGATATGGATATCTCATGTCTTATGGTATATACCAAACAAATTGAGGAGTCAAAACTTAAGGAAAAGAATAGGGAGGAGAAAAGAGCTAGGACGGATGATGGGAACTTTTATAATGCAAAGTCAGAGGGACAAGGTCGACCTAGGGTCAAACAAAGATATTCTGGCCAATATTTTTCCAATACCCCTAGGTTTAATCAAGAAAAGGGTAGTGGGTCTCCATTACCTAAGCCTATTTGCACCAAGTGTGGAAGGAATCACCATGGTAAGTGCCTAGCCGGCATGGATGGCTGTTATGGTTGTTTTAAGAGTGGGCACAAAATGAGAGATTGCCCGGTGATAAAGTCTAAGGGGTGGGAGGATAAAAAGGTTTCCACTAGTGGTCTTGATGAGAATGCTCAAACGAAGAATAGATTATATGTCCTCCAAGCAAGAAATGAACAAGAGTGGCCTCCTAATATTGCTACCGGTATGTGTTTTCATGCTTTATTAGATTTCGGTATTGTTTTGTCTTTTGTGACTTGATTATTAGACTTTGAAGTTGTTTTTAGTAAGAAGGATGTTTAGAACAGTTCGTATAGACTTACTCCCAAGGTGGAGATGGTGTGCTTCGATAGCAAGGTCATTGTGTGTTTTGTGATAATGGAACCTCATCAAACTTTTACTTCAGTGCAAAAAGAAGGCCTTACCAAGATAGAGTTCATGATCGAGACTGCTACCATCCATGGTATTACTAAATCTGGTAGATGTTATACACTGGAAGAATTGGCTCAAGGAGGCCACAAGAGAGACTACCAGAAAAAGCCGATCAGTGAAGCTGAAGCCAAGGAGTTTTGGCGAAGAATGTAGCCTAAATATTATTTCATCATGAAACATTTGGAGAAGACACATGCTCAAATTTCTGTGTGGGCATTATTGATGAGTTCACAGCAACACATGCATGCTTTGTTAAAGGTTTTGAATGAGACTCATGTATCGGTGGGGATGAACAATAATAATCTCGCAACCATAGTAAGCAAAGTCATCGGAGGCCATCATAGATGAAGGATCTGGCCTTAATATTTGACCATTGTTGACTCTCAAGCAATTGAATTCTGGTCTTGGGAAGATTCGTTAGAACCAAGTCAATGTGAGAGCTTTCGACGGGGGTCAAAGAGAAACATTGGGCGTTGTTAGTTTGGGTATTGAAGTAGAACTTGTAGATTTCATTCTCGACTTCCAGGTGATGGACATCACCACTAGCTACAATATTTTACTCAAAACACCTTGGATCCACATGGCTGGGGCCGTGCAGTCTACCCTTCACCAGTTGATAAAGTTTATGTGGAACGATTCCGAAGTAGTAATTCATGGTAAAGAAAGATATTCGAATGACTATGCACCGATTGTCGATGATGTGTCTAGAGGTTCTAACTTATATATATTAGAGATAGTGAATACAACCAGTGATGATTTGGCCTCACATCCTCCTAAGCCTTCCGTTTACAAGATGATAGCCACTTTGATAATGAGAAGTGGATTTGAACTTGGTTTTGGGTTGGGAAAATATTTGCAAGGTATCACCGAGCCTATTCAAATTTGTGCAAAAGGTTCAAAGTTTATCTTAGGATACATCCCAATAGCAGATGATGAGACGGAAGCTTCGAGTAACAAAGTGGTTGATTGGGAATTAGCAAAACCGGTACCTCACTTGTACCAGTCTTTTCCCATGCGAGAATATGTCCATGATGATGGACTCAAGGAGGGAATCAAGAATCTTTTTGAAGAATCTGATGTTGTGCTTGAGGTGATGATCGAGACATCAAGCATTTGAGATGCCAAACAAGAGGAAAAAGTGCCTAATTGGAAATCCACACAACTCCTGGTTCCTCACTCGTCTTGGTAGACAAAGACATATCCATTTTACTTATTTCTAAATCGGTGGTAGTCTGAATGAGGCCTAAGACCCACCCTTTATGTCGGCTTACCTCTTTAAGTTTTAATTTCCCTCATGATGTTTCAAAAAGCAGATTAGCCTATGGTCATGGACAATGTTTGTGCTTTCTTTTAATCTGAATGAAAGCCTCCTATATTGCTTAAATCTATTTATTCACAACATACTAATTTTTTTTATTTTTTTTAATCTAACATGGCTTATTTATTATTTGAGTAAAAATAACTTAAAACCTGACAATATCATGTCATGTTTTAATCTGAGTGAGCAAAATGAGATAGATGATGATGAGTTCGAGGAATATGAAGAAGAGACCATGGTTTCAGAACACCTCACAGAAGAATTGAAATAGTTTGAGAATCAAGAGAAGCCAAATTTAGAGGAGACTGAGACTGTGAACCTGGGAGATGAAGAAAGTGTTAAAGAAACTAGGATCAGTGTGCATCTCATAGAAACTCAGAAAGAAGAGCTCATGTTTACTCAAGAAATACATCGACATATTTGGTTGGTCCCATGATGATATGCCCGGATTGAGCACAAATATTGTTTCTCACAAATTGCCGATCAATCCAGATTTCAGTCCGGTAAAGCAGAAACCTCGAAAGTTCATGCCAGATTTGAGTTTGAGAATCAAAGAAGAAGTTACACAACAGATTCAAGCCATAGTTGTGGAGGTTACTAAGTATCCAACTTGGTTAGCCAATATTGTTTCGATGCCTAAGAAAGATGGTAAAATTAGAATCTTTGTTGATTAGAGAGATCTCAACAAAGCCAGGTCCAAAGATAATTTCCCATTACCAAATACCCACATTCTCATCGACAACTGTTCTAAGCATTAAATGCAATAATTTGTATATTTCTTTGCGGGTTATCATCATATTGTGATGGATGAAAAAGATGCTGAAAAGACAACTTTCATTAGATCTTGGGGTGTTTATCATTACCGGGTAATGCCATTTGGTCTCAAGAATGTCGGGGCCACATACATGAGAGCCATGATGACAATCTTCCATCATATGATCCATAAGGAGATTGAAGTGTATGTGGATGACATAATCCTCAAGTCCTGCGCGAGTTCATATCACTTGACCCATTTGAGAAAGTTCTTTGATCAGTTGCATTAGTACAACTTGAAGTTGAATCCCGCTAAATGTTCTTTTGGAGTACCAACTGGTAAATTATTGGGTTTCATAGTCAGTAGAAGAGGCATTGAGCTTGATCCTACCAAAGTCAAGGCGATTCAGGATTTACCACCTACGATGACTAAGAAAGAAGTTATGAGTTTCTTTGGAATATTGAACTATATCAGTCGATTGATAGCTCAATCCACGGTGGTTTGAGAGCCTATCTTTAAGTTGTTTAAAAAATATGCACTAACGCTGTGAACCGAAGAGTGTCTAAAAGCTTTCGATACTATCAAATATTATTTGACAAATCCACCAATATTGGTACCTCCGCGTGAAAGAAGTTCATTGACACTATACTTGTCCGTCTCAGAGAATGCATTCAGTGTGTATTAGGACAACATGATGAAATGGGAAAGAAGGAACATGCGATCTACTATCATAGCAAGAATTTTACTCCATATGAGGCTCGATACACTCAATTGGAAAGAACATTATATGCTTTGACTTGGATCGCCCAAACGCTGAAGAATTATTTGTCGTCATATACTACATATCTTCTTTCCAAGATGGATCCATTGAAGTATATGTTACAGAAAGCTATGCCAACTAGAAAAAAACTGGTGAAATGGCAAATGCTTCTAAGCGAGTTTAACATTTTGTATGTTACTCAGAAAGCAGTAAAAGGACAAGCCCTAGCAGATCATCTTGCAGAAAATCAGATGGACGAAGAATATTAACCGCTCAAAATCTACGTCCCTGATGAATATGTGTTGTTCATAGGAGAAATGATTTCTAAGTCATACCCTGGTTGGAGAGTATTCTTTGATGGAGCGGTAAATTATAATGGAGCTGGAATTGGAGCGGTTCTTATATCAAAATCCGCTCAACATTACCCCTTGGCGGCTAAACTTTGATTTAATTGCACTAACAAATTGGCTGAGTACGAGGCTTGCGTTCTTGGAATAATTTTAGCCATTGACATGAATGCCCAAGAGTTGCTGGTAATTGGAGATTCAGACTTGTTAATTTACCAGGTTCAAGGGGAATGGGCCATGAAGAATCCAAAGATTGTACCATATGTACAACTGTTGCAAAGATTGTGCAAAAGATTTCGAAAGATAAAGTTTATGCACACTCCAAGATTGAAAAATGAATTTTTCAACGCTCTTGCCATGATTCCTCTATGATCAAGCATCCGGATCAGAATTACATCGATCCTTTGGAGATAGATTTAAAAGAACTACCCGCTCATTGTTTGCATGTCGAAGTGGAACTAGACGAAAAGCCTTGGTATTATGATATAAAGAAATACATGGAGACAAGAATTTATCCAGAAGATGTGACATCCAATAAAAAGAAGGAAATACGTCGATTGGCTAACAATTTCTTTCCAAGTGGGGAAATCCTTTATAGAAGGACTCCAGATTTGGGACTCCTCAGTTGTGTAGATTCCATTGAAGCTACAAGACTTCTCGAAAAGGTACATGTTGGAGTCTGTGGATCTCATATGAATGGGCTTACATTGGCAAAGAAGATCCTTCGAGCTGGTTATTTTTGGATGACTATGGAGCACGATTGTTCTAGATTTGTGTAAAAGTGTCATAAATGTTAAGTTCATGGTGATTTTATCTTAGTACCCCCTCACAAACTTAGCGCTATGCAATCTCCTTGGCCATTTATTTCCTGGGGCATGGATGTCATTGGCCCAATTGAGCCACCCGCCTCCAATGGACATAGATTCATTTTGTTTTCCATTGATTACTTCACAAAGTGGGTGGAAGCAACTTCTTTTAAATCTGTGACGAAGAAGGTAGTAGCTGATTTTGTTCGTAACACTTCATATGTCGATTTGGACTACCTGATTCCATTATTACAGACAATGGTTCAAACCACAACAGTTATTTGATGAAGGAGATATGTGAGCAATTCAATATTGCTCACCGAAATTCGACTATTTATCATCCTCAAATGAATGGAGCCGTAGAAGCTGCCAATAAGAACATCAAATAGACCTTGAGAAAGATTATTGATAATCACAGAGGTTGGCATGAGATGTTACCATATTCTTTGTTGGGATACCGAACAACCATTAGAACATCAATTGGAGAAACTTCATACTTGCTAGTATATGGGACAATAGGAGTGATACCTGCTGAAGTTGAAATAACTTTATTGAGGATCCTTCAAGAAGCTGAACTGAGCAATGTTGATTGGGTTCGTAAAAGTATTGAACACTTAGCCTTAATTGATAAAAAAAGGATGACTGCTGTTTGTCATGGCCAATTATATCAACAGAGAAGGATTCGTGCTTTCAACAAACAACTTAGCTCTCGAACATTTGAAGAAGGACAATTGGTCCTCAAACGCATCTTCCTCCATCAAGATGGGTATAAGGGGAAATTTGCACCAAATTTGCAACGACAATACATGGTTCGTAAAGTGTTATCTAGAGGTGCCTTGATCTTGTCAGAGATGGATGGCTAGGAGTGGCCAAAACCAATCAACTAAGATGCTGTCAAGAGATACCATGTCTGAAGATTAGTTTTTGTCTCATCACTTTCCTTGTAATCGTATCATTTGCTTGTAACTGCATATGCCAATTTTTTATATCCTTGTATTGAACTACGTTTGACATGAATTCTCAAAAATGAGATATGTAGGATGCCTTGTCGGCCTTGGTCATTTTCTTATTAAAATTTCTTATTTCTTTTATTTCAAAAAGGGGAACTACGTTTGACTTGATTCCTGCCTCAACGGGATACGTAGGCGCCACAATGGCTCGATCATACACCCCATAAAATTTCCATTTCCCTTTATAATGGAAACTGGGGCAGAATTTTTTAGAGGAGATAAAAAATTCTAATGATCCTTCGCCAGCAATACATGATTGAGCATGCATTATGAAATGGCAAGACATTTTGCTAGGGCAAATTTTTGAGAAGATCTTAAATATTCTATTAGATACTGTCAGAAGTTCAAAGTTAACGACAAGTAAACTCCAGCGTGATCAGAAGGTCTTGAACCCAAATATCTCAGAAATTCAAAGTCAAACTTCAATTATCTTCTGATCTCCCCAACTTAAAATGACTTTTAGATTGGATATATGTAAACTTGAACTGAAGTGTTCATTTAAGCTTTAATGTGACATGACACTTGGTAGTGACCCTCATCAAATTACTTTTCAAAAATAACATTAGATATATATCAAATATTTTTTATAAATATAGATCTATCTTATGTCTAACAAGAAGCGGGAAGCTAGAAGCAATCAACCAAAGATAGCAAGAGGAAGATCAAACAATCAAAAAACTCAACACAAATTAGTTCATTTAAAACTATTAAATTTTCTGTGAATGTAGGTTTACAAGGATATCAAGAGATCATCATGTTCAACAAATATGTGAAAGTCAGAAGAACTAAAGCGCCCAAGATTGACATTTTCTTTATGCAGGAAAAGGTATTGATATTCCAGCGATAAAAATAGTTAACTTAATATTTTGAATAACGTCTTTTTCATATTTCTCAACAAAAATAGGAGCCACAACGAAGATACAAGTGATCAAAGAAAAGTAGGTGAAAGCATCAAGAGGATGGCACTTTAAGATGTACAAATGACTATAATAACGTCATATTGCATTATCCAGCGTCAAAGACGTCCGAAGGGCACACGTAAGACACATCAAATATCAAAGAGAATTTGAAGTGTAACTTGCCAAAAAATATTCATTATCACGTTAAAGTTGGAAGATGCTAACATTGAAGGATATTTGTAAGTCACATCGATACCAGACATGGTGATGTGCATTTCTGAAAGGCCTTTTCACATCATATCATCAGAGGTAGTGATTTCATTTCCGAGAGGGCCATTCATAATATATTATCAGAGGTGATAATTTCATTGCCAAGAGGGCTATCGATATTATATTACCAAAGGTAGTAATATCATTGTTGAGAAGGTCATCGATATTGTATTATCAGAGGTGCTAATATCATTGCCGAGAGGGCCAACAACATTATATTACCAAAGGTGGTAATATCATTGCCAAGAGGGCCATAAATATTATATTACCAAAGGTAGTAATATCATTGTCGAGAGGGTCATCCATACTATATTATCAGAGGTGATAATATAATTGCCAAGAGGGCCATCAATATTATATTACCAAAGGTTGTAATATCATTGCCGAGAGACTCATCCATATTATATTATCAGAGGTGATAATATCATTGCCCAGAGGTCCATCAACATTATATTACCAAATGTTGTAATATATTGCCAAGAAGGCCATCAATATTATATTACCAAAGGTCGTAATATCATTGCCGAGAGGGTCATCCATATTATATTATCAGAGGTGATAATATAATTGCCGAGAGGACATCAACATTATATTACCAAAGGTGGTAATATCATTGCTGAGAGGGCTATCCATTTCATATTATCAAAGATGGTAATATTATTGCCGAGAGGGCAATCCACACTATATTATCAGAGGTGATACTGTTATTTCTGAGAGAGCCATCAACATTATATTAATAAAGGTTTTCATATCATTACCGAGAGGGTCATCCATATCATTTGCTGGAAGAGGTGATATCATTGCTGAAAGGGCCACGAACACATAACAACATATCAAGTCATCATATATTATTTCAGAACCAGAGGAGGCTGAAGTTTGAGAAGTACATTATAAATCACATCAAACTTTGGAAAGGTGCCTCGTTTGCTCTACATCAAAATTGGAGGAGGCTGGCGTACCAACATAGTAAAGACACTATTTTCTTGTTTGAATTACAGTTTCTACTACTGAGTTTTATCTTAGTCTTTATCGAGAACATCCAAGAAGATGCATTCTCAATTAAATCACAGCTGCATACGTCATCAAAAAGGACACAACACAACATGGAACTTTTTCTTAGCAGCAAACTGGGACCAGTTTGAGGAGGAATATAAAACTCCCTGGATGCGAGGTGAGGACCGACTTCCACCACATTCAAACCAAACCCCTATCAGAAGGCATGTGGGTATTTTCTTGAGGTCTTATAGTTTTCGTTTCGCATCCAATCTAATTTTCGACTCCAACTGGAAGCAAATTTTCAAATCCGAGTGACAATACACCAAAAGATTTGAAAACTATATTCGTGTAAATTCATATTTATGGATGTGAAGAGATCCACATTCATGACTAAGAGATTGCAAGCCTTTTTTTTTCCAGAACTAGATTTATTTGTCACTCTTCCTGAACAAAAGGTTATCATAACATACTAGATTTCCTTTCCAACCGATTGAGTTGAACTACATAGAACTTGATTCCTGAGGTCGAGGGATATATATGTGGACTCCATGTTGAAGACTCGACTATAGTCCAACAATCTCTCTTAAATCTTATGTCCGAGCATTTCGTTCTCTCCATAATTTGATACTGTGATAACTTTTTGAATTTTATAAAAACAAAATCATGTGTCAGACCAAGCGTTGTTTTGAACTAAATGGACTGAATTCTCATGTAACTTGAGATACGTAGAAAACTCAATGCTAGGGTCCAACCATAATTCCTTAAAATCCATATCGAGCCTTTCTCTCAAAAAGATGAAATGGATTCAGTCAAAATTGGATTCGTCAATCTTATTTTCCCAGGTTCTCTTTCATCGACCCAACCCAAAAAATGGGGCAATTATTGACACCCAATTTTTACCTTATGCAATTCGAGTTAACTATCAAGCTTCTTCAATTTCAAAAAATTTGAAATAATTATCTTTGAAAAATCGTAAAAATAAATATATATATTTTAAAATATCTTTCTAATTAGTTTTGGTTAGTATTTTTCAGAAATAATTATATAATTTTACATATTGGTTTGTATAATTTTCATCTTTTATATAAATATTTAATAAATAGACTAAAAAAGTGTTAAGCATAAATACATATTTATTTCCTTTAAATTAGTGAATTTTATAATTTTGTATAATTAGTTTTCTATCTTAAGTAATAAATTTATGTCTTGATAATTATTTCGTCTTGTTTAAATTAAGAAGCTGAAGTATTTAATCGATAATTATGCATCTCATTTCCATAAAGCGAAGGTTGCGAAAGCAGACAAGTATTTGAGAAAGCAAGGCCCGCTTTAGTGAACTACCTCTCGCTAATGTGAGCACACAAGAGATAAGAAATTTCAGCCAAAAAAAAAATCAACAAATGGACCCTCGGGATTCTTTCATAATCCCGTTCACACAACCAAATATGCAATCAAACTAAATTTGATGCTCTGGACTCAATGGAATTATCAAAATACGAATTCGAGATCTCTTTGAACCGACATCCATGAAAGTCACAAGAAATGAACACAACATCTAAATGACTAAAACAAGATCGGGACCTTTGAAAATTCATCCAAGACCTCACCTAGGCCAAACATCATCCCCCGAATCCAACGGATTTCCGGGGATTCCAATCCGATCATCTGAACCCCAAATATTGACCAAAGTCGATCCAAAAGCTAAAATCTCAATAATTTCCAACTTAGGACCTCAAATCCTCAAAAAGACTCCGTATTTGACTCTACAACTCTCTTAGACCAATTTCCACATTCGGGACTGATAGAATTGGTAAAATTCCATTCTGACACTCAAAACTCCCAAAGATATCAAAAACCACTTTTTAACAACTTTAGCCTTTCAAAAACCAAAACCATACATAATTTAAAACTTTTTACTCAAAATCTCAAAATCCAATCGAAATTAGCTCAGGGTTAATATCTGAGGGGTAAAATGATATTTTTATGAATTTAAAAAAAAAAGACCAATTGGGTCATTACATAAACCATCACAAATATGCATTTTTGAATATTCTAGATACTCCCAATTTACCAAGAACATATTTTAAATAATTATATGAGTCTATTGATAAACATATTATTATTTTTTCGTTTCGAACTCAAAATGTCAACACTAAGCCCGTAAGGTCAGAGCAATAATTTTATTTCAAAATTAGTTGCATCACAAATATGAAATTTAATCAAAATCCAAGCTCGAATTGGACTCCAAATCATCAAAATCTGACTCATCACTTTTAGGTTAAAAAATTCTAATTTCTAACACCCAAATGTGAATCAAATCATGACACAAACAATATAATATAAGGAAAAATACCAAATTTAGAGTTAGATTATTACCTTGAGATAAAATGAGCAATTCCTCCTTGAGAATTACCAAAATTGAGCTACCAAACAAAAAAGATCCTAAATTGAAGTCTATGTTCAAATTGGGGATTATTTCGTCCAAGTCTTAATTTATTTTGTGAATGTAGATCACAATTGAGAACGTGATCAAGTAATCCGATATAACCCATGACAATCGTGACGGTACAATCACAAATGAGGTTCCTCATCCAGAACTGAACTAGCAAACTTTATCCTCCACAAATGCGGAACTAACCCCATGAATGCATAGAATTCCTACACTTTTTCTTCATGAATGCGACCTAGCGCATGCATGCATGGAGAAGAAAACCAATTACACCAACAATTGGGGCATTAGCTATGAAAAAATCTCTATTTCACCCATCAGACTCATCTAGAAAACCCCATATGCAAATAAATCATAAAATATATTACAGATTTATTGAAACATCAAATCACCAATATGAAGTTGTCTACAAAATGTTGAACATGATCAACTATAAGATTTATATTTTACTTTTTAGTCTTGTATCATTTCAGAAAGTGTATTCATATTTAAAAAGTAATATTTAACTTCTAATAAATCTTCTTATAATTGATATTTTCCACATTTATATATTTATATGACAACTAAGTTATGACTTGTTATCGCTATTTCATTTATTTTTGTATGATTAATTGATTTTAGTATTTTGGGAAACAATTGGCTTATCTAACGGAGGGTTAGTGAAGTGTCACCATGATCCTTCAGTTTTTGAATAATATAAATTAATTCTAAATATGTTCAAATACTAAGCACGGAAAAAATAGAGATCTATCTATCGATTATGTTGATCATAAAATATTTGGTAAATATATGTAGTTGAAGAATCTATGATAATTAGATGTCAAATAACCAATTTAAGTAAGATGGTCAATGTAATAAATATATTCAAAGTTAAGTTGAATGATTGCCAAAATTAAGACTCTATATTCAAGAAATTTGAGTTTTATTTAGTAGAAACTATTTTCAAGAGAGAAAAGTTATCTACATTTAAAATGAGGGGTTCTAAAATTAATTTCTTGAAATAAATATATATATATAAAAAATAATTTTGAAGTCAAAGTGAATATATATTTCTCCATGGGACCCATATACTATATTTGATTTAGACAAAACATTAGTGTGGTGTATATTTTTGACAACATATTGTGTTCTTACAAAAATACTAAGTCTCTTCCCTTCAAGCGATGCAAGAAAATTTTGAGGTATAACTTATTAATTATCAGATGTAAAAATTAGAATTTTCTATTCAATCTCAATGAGGTACTGTTTTTCACTGATTTTTTCCCTGTTGTTGAGTTTTCAAAAATAATTTTGTATGTTCAATAGTTGTATATAAATTCTTCTAAGTTGTGTAAATCTGATCAAAATAAAAGGAATCCTTATTTTTACAAAAACACTAAGTCTATGAATTTTTTTTTGTATATCTGATCAAAATAAAATGAATCCTTATTATAAATAAATATTTTTGAAATGATTTTCTATGTTCAATTGTTGTATATACATTCCATCTATTCTAGATCTAACATAGTCATGCATGTTAAATTCATTAGATCTAAAAAGAGGTGAATACAATTTTTTAAATATGCACAAACATAAAAGTAATGCAATTTCATTTTTTTTAACAAATTAATTTACGATTTAAATTTTCGATCTACATTGAAGAGGTACCAATTCTGTGTGGATTTCCTCTATGTGTTTGCAATTTTCTTTTATTTTTAAAATCAATTATAGGTAGGTATTCAATATAAATAAATCGTGTGCGTGAGAAATATTTCATACATTTAAGTATCTATCGCTTTTTTCTTCTAAATAAAATAAAATCCTATTAAGACTACAAGGAATTTTTGAAGACCTTTTGTCACTCCCCAACCCACCGGGCCGCGCGGGCACCTACATACTACCATCTAAGTAGGCGAACCCTCTTATTCCAATAGCTACAACATGTGGAAATTTAAATAGAACAAGAATAAATATACGTACATAATTTTATAATAACAACTTTTAACACAATTTTGGTTAAGAATTGTAAAGTAATTAACACCCCCAAGGATCTAGTCTAAACAGGTACAATAGCTACTAAGAGTACAAATTGAACAAAATAAATAAAAGACAGCTCCCACCATGCGGAAGGAAAAATAGAAGCTGCTGGAGAATTTCTTGGTCTTCACCTAATGAAACATCACCAACCTGCATCAAGACTATGCCAAATAGGGCATAGCAAGAGTAGTATCAATATAAACCACACGTACCCGACGCCCACCACATAACATAAGGAAATCAACTAATAAGAGTATGCAATGAACCACTCGCTTCTCCACCTTTACTCTTGCTTGAATACTTCGGAAATACACTAATACCCTAACTACCAGCCGCCTTCTCAATCGACCAACTTACTAGGTTCTCGATCATAGCCTACCCATTCTAGCTTATAGATGAGTCCACAAACACAACTACAAGCTCTCCGACTAGCCATTCACGACATACTCTTACTTTCTCCTCATCTTACCCAGTCCAAGGTGGAATCTACCTAAGTATTTCCATCACGTACAACATCCCCACCTTGCTACATGCGGACAACCCTTTCTCTCAATTATTTCAACCCTCGAACCCTTTCTACATACTGCATCACATTCCGATTGGGCTTATTCTCCTCGGTTGATTCAACAACGAGATACTTAATCTGGTTACCCAACATAGTAGAATAATCTGATATAGGTCATCATAATCATTAAACAATTTTGGGGAAAACAATATCAAATATCAGTTACAAGCATCGTACACTTCACAATATCAATATACAATTATAACAAGTCATTGGTCCTCTCATGGAACCCAAACCCAAACTGTTAGCATACCGGAATGTGGTACCCGATCCAATGTTTATGCCAGAATGTGGAAATTGATCCCATATTTATGTCGGTACATAGAAACTGATCCAAGTTAGTGTGTCAGAACGCAACACCTGATCAATCAACAGGCCACAATCACAATCACAAGTATATTGTCAAATCATACAATCAAGTCATGATTCATGGCATTCATCGTTCATCTATCTTAATTACAACTAGTGTTATCCATAATGCAACATTCACATACCTACTCGTATTATAATGAAGCAAGAACAAACATATATCACACAATCATGAAATCACCACCATCACCTAGCCCTAGTTCATTGTCAAAGGCTTCTTCCTAGGATTTAATTATCTCTTATTCAGTGCACGAAGGCCTACGCATAAATCCAACCATTGATTTACATTATACTATGCAGTGAGCATAGATTTGTAACTACTTATTAATAAAACCTAGCCTACTTGGGCGCCAAGCAGCTGCACTGAGTTTTGACTTTTATTCCTACTTAAGGACTTTTGACGGTGATCTTGACTGGAAATCCACCATCCACCGCGCTCATCATGCTAGAAATCTCTTTCTCCTTCCTTCCCCAGTTTAGAGAAGCTTTTTGGGGGTTTCTAGGGTGGTTTACGTCTAAATTAGGTATTTTATGAAGAAGGAGGAATTAAGATTTCGCGTAATTTATATTTTGTCTTGCCTATCCCGCTCTGGATCTATCTTACCCTGTCGTGGCACCGCCGCCCTAGCGGCATCTGGCCTGCCCTAGCGGGACAGTGGCCCAGTAATTTCCTAAATTTTTTGCTTTTTCCAAAATAATGACAGTTTTGGTCTTTACAATAGATACTAATTTATCCCTCGTTCGTCCCCGAACAACTAGTGCACAGAACATCATACGCTCAATTTTAGAGTACTTCTACTACCGAATCGGTCCATTACGGGAACTACGACGGGTGGTGACTCATTCAATTGCAACAGAAAAATGTTGTACTCAAAGGGGTCAGTTAGGTATTTAAGGCAACACACAAAGAAACAAATGCGTTTAATTTACACAGCCAGGCCCGCCAGGGCGGCAACCCTTCCGCTGAGGTGGGGCCACTGTGGCGAGGCATCTCCCGTTGAAGCTGGAGATCGGGACATAGTACATAGGGGGAAATATATTTTTTCCTCTATTTCTCCCAAACTCTCCCAAAATTTCCAAGAACCCTCTTGATCGCTTCACTTCGAACGTAAAAATTCAGGTAATAATCTTATTTCTTACACTCTTTACTTCCATAATTACTTAACTACGATTGCATGACACTAATTGATTGATTAGAAATGCCTTAGGGTAGTTATTCAAAACATTGAATATAGGTTGCTTGATTTGCTAGAAAAATGGAGCATGGGTACTTCCCTTATGTCTCCGACGTCTCCATAACGTCCTGGGCGTAAGGATTTTGTAGAAGTACGGTCGAATTGGTACCAAAATGGTTGGGAGAAGCTAAAAAGTCTCTTTGTCATACACTCAAATTTGGGTGCTATTTAGGGGTTATTTGCTAATATGATTGCATATTTAGGTTGTAGTGTAGTTAGTACACTCTGATCTGCTGAAATAATGTCGAAAACGGGGATTTTGGGATGAAGAGGTGCCATGATCGCGCCTGGTGTTCGTCCCAGATAAAGGCTGCTTTGCCGACCTTCATCCCATTATGGCGGCCTCAATCATCCTGCTCTAGCGGGATTTTGGCCACTGTGGCGGGATAAGTCTGACCATTGGCCTGCATCCCCTTAGGATAGGAAAATTTCTCCCTTCTTATTAAAATCAGATATTGCCTAATCCCCCGGGATTCTAACATGCTTATTGACTTTTTGTAGGCTCTCTAGATGGCATGTCCAAATGAGGAAAACCTACCTTTCGTCTAATTCCCCGATGCTGCTAGTCGGGAAAGGTACCACGACTTCTGCAACACTAAGTTCTATTACGAGCGGGGTTTCCACTTGCTGAATTTGGAGTAGAAGGCGCCTGCCTTTCATACTCGGCTTATGGAGTTTGGGTGGGCCCCTTTGAAAGAGGCTCCCCCTGCTGCTCGGTCAACCTGGGTGAGGGAGTTCTGCGCCGCTCTGCCTATAATTCGATGGGACTACCCTCACCCCGTTATCCGTATCCAGCCAATTAACATTTCCCTGAATACCACAACCAATAATGAGGTGCTAAAGGTGCCCAAGGTCTCGAACGCAGAGTACGAGTCCAAATGAAGAGAGATAGATCTGGGTTGGCTGAGAGACACCCTAATCGAACCAGTGCGCTAGGACCAGGTCTATTGGGATACTACAGAGGGCATTATAGGCACAAATTGGTCACCTAATGCTAAGAGTGGCTACACTTGGTTACCAGGAGGATCCGCCCATCGGGCAACCACACCGACGTGACATTCCCTCGGGCTTTGGTAGTGGCATGCTCTATACAGGGTATCGAGCTTAATGTGGGGGCACATATTATTCTGGAGTGGAAGATGTTCTACCGGTGTAACAAGAAGGCTTTCTTCCTACCGAGACTTATCACGGTGCTGTGCAAACAAGCGGGAGTGCCACTTCTCAACACTGACGAGGTGCTTCCCATGGATTCCCACTTTCACCTTTTTTGGTTAGACAGGGCTCTACTTCTCAGAGGAAAAGAAGGAGTACGGACAGGGCCAACAACAGCCAGGCGGTTGCAGTGTCAGACGACGAGAGAGGCAATGGAACTCATTCTACCGAGTCCCAGCCTCTGCTCTCAGCTACACAAATAGAAGAGAACTTAGCGGCTGTACGGAGAAGGATAGGGCATCCTGATGCTGGCACCACTCCAATTCCCCCCAGCACCGCCCTAGAGCCTGAGATGCTCCATCGCAAGCTGCGCCAGGAGTGAAGGAAGGGTTTGCAGAGGGACGTCTGTTGGTCCGAATATGAAAGGCGATGAAGATCATGCTCACTTGTGTCACCCCCGGACAGGAGGTTCTCGTAGTCGAGAAGGGGGATTTCCAGCATTACTCTTGCTTGGGTTAGGCCGCGATAGTCCTAGTTCCCCAGAGGAGTTAGACTATGATGTTGACACTTCCTAGTCCCAGAGTCCCTAATTGTTTCTTTGCCCCTTTTTGGGCTTGTAATTTTTGGAAAAATCTTTACCTTATTTTTTTTATCTTTTTGCCTTTCCTTATGTTTTGTAAGCACATGGATGCTATTTTTTGCTGTCTTACATAGCCGATAGTTAAATATTAAGGTTATGACTTCATGTTCTATTGCTCAGCACTGATTGACTTGTAGAGGTTAGTTCAGATACCATTCGGGGTATAAATTTGGGACTAGGAAAAACAAGGGAGTCACGGTTGAGATTCTGTTTCGCCATGTCCTGCTCTGGCGGGAGGAATCTCGCACTGGCAGGCTTGCCTTGGCGGGAAAAATCCCACCCCAGCGGCCATAATGGAAACAGAATCCCTACCAACAATTTTTCTGGGGTTCTTTTCTTTCCCAAAACCCCTTAAAGGTTCCCAGCTATAGCAAAGATATTTTTAGAGTACTCCCTTTAGCTGGGATAGTCGATGTCTAAGCCTAGGTACTCACACGGTTATTTCTCAAGCGTAAGACACATCCAGATTCCTGTAACGAATCACCTCATAATCATCTAGACCCTCATGTCAAACTTGGGCATGACCTCCTTTTTCACAATGGGTTTCACCATACTCAGGCATTTACACTGGCATAACTTCAATAACTAGGCCAACATATTGTACATATCAAAGTTCGGACACATATTTATAGTGCACATAGTTACATCATAACATTCAAGCAATTACAACCTTACCTTCGCAGTTGATTCAAACAACAAAAATCATGCGGTCACAGTTAATTCGGATGTCAAGAAACACACATTCACAGTTTCTAAGATACAATGCTCAAACAAATTCAAGTTTTTAGTTAGTTCGCATCCATAGATTACCATTTCCCGCCATCCATGCAGTTATGCAACCCTTCGGGCCAGATACCTATTGGAACCTTCTCAGTTCCAATTTGCTTTGTTTGTGGCACCTCAGTTGTAACCACGATGTTCGCTTTACTTTGTTGAGATACCAATTGGACCAAACACATACCACAAGCGACACTCGCACGAAAGGAGAGAAAAAGTGAAATACTTTCCTAGAATGATTCCTAGCTTCCTAAAGATTAGATGTGGACGTCAACACACCAATCCACAGGAGTCTAGTCCACATTTTTCTCTTGTACAGGGAGACCGATAACCTAGGCTCTGATACCGATTTGTCACGAACCAACACACCAGGCCACATGGGCACCTACATACTACCATCTAAGTAGGAGAACCCTCTTATCTCAATAGCTACAACATGCAGAAATTTAAATAAAAAGGAAATAAATATACTGACGGAATTTTATAATAAGAACTTTTAACACAATTTTGGTTAAGACTTGTAAAGTAATTAACACCCCAAGGATCTAGTCTAAATAGGTACAAGAGCTACTAAGAGTACAAACTAAACAAAATAAATAAAAGACACAGCTCCCACCATGCGGAAGGAAAAATAGAAGTTGCTGGAGAATTTCTTTGTCTTCACCTAATGAGACATCACCAAATTGCATCCAGAATATGGCAAAAAGGGCATAGCAAGAGTTGTATCAGTACAAACCACACATACTGGTAGGAATCACCGGTCAACCCGACGCCCACCACATAACATAAGTAAATCAACTAACAAAAGTATGCAATAAACCACTCGCTTCTCCACCTTTACCCTCGCTTGAATACTTTGGAATTACATTAATACCCTTACTACCAGCCTCCTTCTCAGTCGACCAACTTACTAGGTTCTCAATCATAGCCTACCCATTCTAGCTTATAGAAGAGTCTACAAACACAAATACAAGCACTCCGACTAGCCACTCGCGACATACTCTTACTTTCTCCTCATCTTACCCAGTCCAAGGTGGAATCTACCTAAGTATTTCCATCACGTACAAAACCCTCACTTCTCACTCTTGAAGCACACGGACAACCCTTTCTCTAAATTATTTCAACCCTTGAATCCTTTCTGCATACTGCACTGTATACCGATTGGTCTTATTCTCCCCGGTTCATTCAACAACGAGACAATTAATCAGGTTAACCAACATAGTAGAACAATCCGATATAGGTCATCATAATCATTTAACAATTTTGGGGAAAACAATATCAAATATCACTTACGAACATCGTAAACTTCAAAATCTCAATATACAATTATAACAAGTCATTGGTCGTCTCATGGAACCCAAACCATTAGCATACCAGAACGTGGTACCCGATCCAATGTTTATACCAAAACGTGGCAACCGATCCAATATTTATACCGGAACGTGGCAACCGATCCAAGTTAGTGTGTCGAAATACAACACCCGATCCATCAACAAGCCACAATCAAAATCACAAGTATATTCTCAAATCATACAATCAAGTCATGATTCATGGCATTCATAATTCTTATATCTTATTTAGAACTAGTGTGATCCACAATGCAACATTTGCATACCTACTCGTATTATAATGAAGCAAAAACAAACATATATCACACAATAATAAAATCACCACCATCACCTACCCCTAGTTCATTGTCTAAGGCTTCTTTCTAGGATTTAATTATCTCTTATTCGGTGCACGAAGGACTACACATAAATCCTACCATTGAAATACATTATATTACGCAGTGAGCACATATTTGTAACTACTCATTAATAAAACCTTGCCTACCTAGGCGCCAAGCAGCTGCACAGAGTTTGGACTTTTATTCGTGCTTTCAGACTTTGTGACGGTGATCTTGACCGGAAATCCGCCATCCACCGTACTCCTCACGCTAGAAATATCCTTCTCCTTCCTTCTCCAGTTTAGAGCAGCTTTTTGGGGGTTTGTAGGGATGGTTTATGTCTAAGTTAGGTATTTTAGAAAGAAGGAGGAATTAGGATTTCACGTTATTAACATTCTGTCTCGCCTGTACCGCTTTGGGGCCAGCTTACCCAACCGTGGCACCGCCGCCCTAGCGGAATCTGGCTCGCCCTGGCGGGACAGTGGCCCAGTAATTTCTCAAATTTTTGCTTTTTCCTAAATAACGACGGTTCGGGTCGTTCCACCTTTAATCTATAACTTTGAAATATGTCTTTATCTTTGCTTTCTTAAAATATTGTTGAAACCCAATTTTTACCCTATGCAACTCGAGTTAACTATCGAGCTTCTTCAATTTCGAACAATTTGAAATAGTCGTCTTTGAAAAATCCTAATATATATATATTTTTAAATATATTTCTAATTAGTTTTGGTTAGTATTTTTCAGAAATAATTATATAATTTTACATATTGGTTTGTATAATTTTCATCTTTAATATAAATATTTAATAAATATCCTAAAAATAGTGTTTAGCAAATATACATATTTATTTCCTTTAAATTAGTGAATTTTATAATTTTGTATAATTAGTTCTATATCTTAAGCATTGAACTGATGTCTTGATAATTATTTCATCTTATTTAAATTAAGAACCTCAAATAATTAATCGATAATTATGCATCTCATTTTAATTTTGGCAAAATTTAGTTGTACCAAAATCTAATAATAGCAACACAAGTGGCTATTTTAAAATAAAATGGGCAATTTTCTTAACTCTTGCACATCTGCACATAGATAAATATATTTTTACATATAACACACATAATCGTACACCCTATATTTCCATGCCCTCACACGTTCGTCTCTCCTTTTCTTTTCAAACTTTCACGCGTGCTTCTCTACCCTTTCTTCTTCCCAAACCGCAAAAGTCAAGAGAAGAACCCTAGTTCTTCATCCGCCCATCACCCCTGTCAGTGCCTCTCCCCATTTTCGAAGATTACCGACCTCGGAAAAAAATGTGTTGACTTTGGCTGAGAGAGATCTCACCCAAATCTGATGCGAATCCTAAATTTTGGGGGTATGTTCTCCTCTTTCTTGTTTTTCCTTCCTTTCTTTCCAATCAATCTCTCATCTCCCGCTCAGACAACTATTTGAATTCAAACCTTTATATATTTCTATAAATCCCTGGTATTGGTGCCATTTAGAGGAGGGAATTGAAATTTGAAGGTTTGAGAATAGTATTATTCGAAATCGAACCCACGAAGGTTTGAGCCTAAGATTTTTGATTTTTCTTTCAAGTTGTTTTACCTGTCTGTTGGTCAGTAGTAGTAAGTCTAAGTCCGTTTGTCTTAGTTTGCTGCCCTCGAAAAGGTAAAATTTCTTTCTAATCTTAATTTGTTTCCTAGATAATGTGTCGTTCTGGTCAAATTTAGTCTTAGCTTTCTTGTCCATTAATGTGTTTTGCCTTGTTCAATACCCTACTGATTTAAGTCATTAAATAATTGAATCATAAATCAAGGTGAAATGCTTAGTCATAGGCTAGAATATATTGATTATTATTAATAGATAGATAGTGATATTTGGTTTCTGAATTTATTAATAGTGTGGTTTCTTTGCTGTTGCATTTTGTTCCCAATTTTTAGTGTGTAAATGTTAGGTTCAAAAGACCAAATTTAAGCCTAATCATATTAGCTCAGCCATTCCATGATTAATTTGTTAGCTATGTTGATCTCTGCTCTTTTTCTCTTTTTTTTGAACATATCTTGCAAGCATTTCTTGTTTATTGGACATCCCAAGTTGTCTTGTTATCCTTCATGTACTTATCTAGCTTCTCTTTTCTTGGCTATGAATTTTTTGGTAAAATTTAGATTAAATATGTCAGTAGGTTTCCATGCTCCAATATTTGATCTTGTAGCTTAAGTGAAATAATTGTCAAGGATTGCCATATATTGTTTTAAAATTTGCAATGATTTCTCATATGTGTTTCCCAAGCCTCCCACATTAGGATCATGACTACATAACCATCAGCCTAGTTTACATTATTGTTGTAGTTATATGATGATCAAGTGTCGTTTTATTCCATAATGAAATCTTCTTTTCACTATTTTGGAGTTCTCGTGTGTTGGAGTTTGAGCTTGTTTGTTGGTATTATTTTGTTTTATGTTAGCAATATTGTCTGTTAATTCTGCCTACTTCTTGAGGTTTAGTTATTTCTTGAGTGCTCCATTTACATTTGTTGGTACTGAAAGATGCCTATTTCAATTCAACGTGTTAAAATCAAGCGGTAAGTGTTAGCGCGATTTAGTTAGTCTAAGCATGACTTGGGTTCTTGTTTAAATTTCTTATCTAATTATGAATACTTGTGAGGGTTTAGCAGGCTTAAAACTATTAGTTTGACCCTTCTTTTGGCAGATTTGAAATATGATTAGATGACCTCATTGATAAACCTTAGTACTATAAAGGATTCTTGTTTATTTTTCTTGCCTCTTTATCTTTAATTGAGCTTTATACATAGAAGTCTTAACCAAGCAGTCATATGTCAAATTTCAACTTGCCTTGATTGTTTCTATCACGACCCAGACTGTCGTGATAGGCACCCACACTAACCCTCTGGTGGGAGATCCATTACTACAACTAAACTAAACATCTCAACCAAAAACTAAGGCATTTAAAGATACGGAAGCAGGTTTAAATGCAAAATGAAAGTAGAGTACCCATAAACTCCAAAAGATCTAACAACGACTACTTAACATTGCGGAAATATTCCCTAGAACCTGGTTAATGTACCAAAACTCTAACAAGGATCATAAGTCTAAGGAAATGGGTACAACCCAATTAAACATAAGAAAATTTATGTACTAGTCTATGTCCGATGATGTGGACATAAACAAAAAGAGAACTCAAGAAAGCCCAGAAGAACTGGCTAACCCTTGAAATTGATTGATCACTGATCTTCTAGACGAGGTCTATCAGTAGCTGCCTAAAGATGCCATGTACTCAACAAAGAAAGAACAAGTGCATTATCAATACACAACCACAGAGTACTGGTAGGATCACGCGACTATCCCACTAAGTGAAACATATATAAGTCATTACTACATAATAAACATGCATACACCGAACTTATACAATATCAATTATCACTTACAAACAACGTATAATTTCACAATTCTCAAAGATACATCAATATGACTAGTCAATGGTCCTCTCATGGAACCCACACCCAAACTGTTAGTTTACCGGTACATGGTACCCTATCCAAGTTAGTGTGCTGGATGTGACACCCGATTCCATATATGCGCCGTAAGTGGCTATTGATCCAAGTTAGTGTGTCGAAACGTAACACTCGATCCATTCAACAAGCCACAATCACAATCACAATCACAATGTACATTCTCATAATCATACAATCAAGTCATGATAAATGGCATACAATTATTTAATCATCCTCATTTACGATTAGTGTGATCAATAATGCAACATTCGCATACGTACATGCATTATAATGAAGCAATTACAAATATATATCACACCAACATGAAATCACAACCATCACCTATCTCGAACAAACCTTGAATTCTCCTAAGAAAGTTGATTCTTCCCTTTACGGATTCTTTACGCATGCTCTAGGTCTACAAGAAAACAATTCAATACGGTGATCAATAAATAAGGTCTAATTTACCCGGATTATGACAAATCCAATAACCCAAGACCTAAATTATGATCCTAAGGTGCATCTAGGGTTTTTCCCACCATCTAAAATCGTTCAAAATCCACCCCCAACGATATACAATCAAGATTCTACGTTCTACGGATCAAAAAATGGAATTAGGGAATGAAAACCTTACCTTTAGCACCAAAATTCATGGAAAACTGTCAAGAACTCGCTGAGATCATCTCCTAGCTCTCAAAAATGAAACTTGCAGAATAATGGCATTTTTGGGGTTTATTTCCAACTTAATTCGCGACTGAGCCGCTACGGCAGTCCCCATCCCGCCACGGTGGCTTGCACGGAACCAATGAGTCGATTTAAGATTTCAAAATCCCATTTCACAATACACCTACACCCCATGACAGTCAGAAAATACCCATTCACACTAAGATCAGTTTTGGGAGTTCTACTCGCCCGAATTCGATTATGTAATGTCGTATGGATTCCTTAACATCTTAGTTATCTACTCATGCAATCGAATTCCTTATGAAATCCCTGAATCGTTACCAGATTTCCCTAGACTCACATGACTCTGATATTTTCCAATTCTAGACTAGGCTAGGAAATCCCAAGTTACTACGAAAAAGTTTTCCGGCCCAAAAAATTTTCTCGTTGGCTTTTCTGTAACAACGGGAACAAGTCGTTACAATAGATACCAATTAACCCATCACTCGTCCCCGAGTGACAAACTTAGGAAAAATAGGCTAAAGTAAGAGTGAAGTAGTACCTGAATCGATGAACAACTGGGATACTTGTCTCACATGTCCTTCTCGGTTTCCCAAGTAGCTTCCTCAACTGGACGACACTTCCATTGAACTTTCATAGACTTAATCTCTTTGGTCCTCAGATTCCGGACATCACGATCAAGAATTGCAATCGGTTCCTCTTCGTATTAGAGGCCCTTGTCTAACAACACTGAGTCCCACATTATGAGGTAATCCATGTCACCATGTTATCTCTTCAACATGGATACATGAAATATCGGATGAACTCCCGATAGGTTAGGAGGTAAGGCCAATCTATAAGCCACTGGCCCTACACAATCAAGAACCTCAAAGGGACCAATGTATCGCAGACTTAGCTTGCCCTTCCTGCAAAATATCATCACCCCTTTCATGGGTGATACCTTAAGAAGAACTTTCTCACCAATCTGAAATGCCATGTCTCTTACCTTATGGTCGGCATACTTTTTCTGTATACTTAGCTTGAATACTCCTCACCTTATCTTGAGCATTCTTTACTAAATCAACCCCCAAAGGTTTCACATCTTTAACCTCAAGCCATCCTATGGGTGATCTACATCCCCTCCCATAAAGTGCTTCAAACGGTGCCATGTCAATGCTAGAGTAATAACTATTATTATAAGAGAACTCGCATAACGGTAGGAACTTATGCCAATGCCTTCATAAGTCAATCACACATGCCCTCAACATGTCTTCTAACACTTAAATAGTCCTCTCTGACTATCCGTCCATTTGTGGATGGAAAGTTGTACTAAAAGTGAGTTGTGTGCCCAATTCATCATGTTATTTCCTCCAAAACTTGGATGTGAATTACGTACCACGATATAAGATGATAGAGAGGGGCACCCTGTACAACCTTACTCTCTCTCTTACATAAACTTTAGCCAACAGTTCAGCATTATAATCTATTCTGACCGGAATAAAATGGGCTGACTTAGTCAATCTGTCAATCACTACCCATATAGAATCAAACTTTCCCAAAGTCTTGGGAAGACCAACTTCAAAATCCTTAGCTATTCTTTCCCATTTCCATTACGAAATTGGCATTCTCTAAAGCAAACTTGCCGGCCTTTGAATCTCATATTTTACGTTGTAAAATTTGACACTTAGCCACAAACTCCGCTATATCTTCCTTCATGCCAAGACACCAATAAAGTTGCTTCAAGTCTCGTTACATCTTGGTCACACCCGGATGAATGGAATACCTCAAATCATGAGATTTTGTCAATAAAGTTTGAATCAAGTCGCCCACTCTAGGGACACAAATCCTTCCTTTTAAACTGACCACACATCCCTCATCAAGAGTGGTCTCATGTGCCTTACTAATCACAGTCTTCTTCGTAAGTTCACTCAAATTTTCATCCTCAAACTGTTTGGCCTTGATCTCAATGAACGTAGCCCTTACTTCAATGCTAGATAACACCCCACCTTTCTCTAAGATGCCCAACCGCATGAAATTAGACTCCAAGGTCTGAATTTCATTAACCAAGCGTCTCTTGAATACACTCAAGTAAGCTAGACTACCCATACTTACCACCTTCCGACTTAGTGCGTCTACCACCACATTAGCCTTGCCCAGAAGATACTGGATGGTCATATCATAATCCTTGAGTAACTCTATCCACCTTCGATGTCTTAAATTTAGATCCTTTTGAGTAAACACATGCTGCAAGCCCCGATGATCAGTAAACCCCTCACACTTAACACCATAAAGGTAATGCCGTCAGATCTTAAGAGCAAAAACTACCGCTGCAAACTCTAAATCATGTGTTTGGTAATTCCTCTCATTCACCTTTAACTACCACGACACATAAATTATAGCATTCTTATGCCGTATCAACACAACACTCAAACCCGAATGTGAAGCATCACAATAAACAATAAAATCTTTACATTCCACCGGTAATGCTAGAATTGGCGCTTTGGTCAAAAGAGTCTTCAACTTTTGAAAGCTCTCATCACACTTTTCAGTCTATTCAAAGGGTACCTCTTTCTTGGTCAATCTAGTCAGATGCGTGTCAATAAAATTAAAGTTTTTCACAAATCGACGATAGTAGCTAAGCGAGCCCCACAAAACTCTTAACTTCAATCACAGAGCTTGGCCGAACCTAATTCTTAACTACTTCAATATTTTGGGGATCTACCATTACCCCTTCCTTTGAAACTACATGCCCCAAAAAGGCAACCGAAGTCAACCAAAATTCACACTTAGAAAATTTTGCACACAACTTTTGTTTCCCAAGAACACCTAGAACAATACAAAGATGGTCGACATGCTCTTCCTCACTTTTCGAATCGACTAAAATGTAATCAATAAACACTATCACAAACGAATTAGGAAATGGTTTGAACACCTCATTCATCAAACTCATGAAAGTTGCTGGCACATTTGTCAACCCAAACGACATAACTAGAAACTCATAGTGCCCATAGCGGGTCCTAAACGCCGTCTTAGGCACATCCTAAGGCCTAATCTTTAATTGATGGTAACCAGACCTTAAATCAATCTTAGAGAAAATGGATGCACCCTGCAATTGGTCAAACAAATCATCTATCCAAGGAAATGGATACTTATTCCGAATGGTGACCCTATTCAATTGGCGATAATCTATGCACATCCTCATATTACCATCTTTTTTCTTAATAAATAAAACAAGAGCACCCCACGGGGAAGATCAATCAGTTCTTGGATTTGATCCTTAAGCTCTCTCAACTCTACCGGAGCCATGAGATACGGAGGGATGGAAATGGGGACGGTACCAGGTTCTAAATCAATGGAAAAATCTATGTTTCTCTCTGGAGGCATGCCAAGCAAATCAGTAGGGAACACTTCTCTAAATTCTGACACCACAGGAATAGACTTAATAGAGGGAGACTCAACCTCATCATCCCGTCTATATGAGACAAATAAGCCAAATAACCTTGCCCTACCAATTTCCTAGCCCGAATAGAGGATATGATTTTAGCTAGCTTAGGCTTGTACACCCCTTCCTACTCTAATTTTTCCCAACCGGGGATCTCTGGAGTCACATATTTCGTATTACAATTTTAACACAACATAATAGGGGGACAACTAGGTCATGCCTAAGATTATATCAAAGTCAGTCATATCCAAATTCGCCAAATCAGCCCAAGTCTGAAAACCCATAAACAAGATAGGACAAGCACGATAGACATGGGTGACTATGACATAATCTCCAACGGGGGTAGAAACATGGATGGGGGCATCAAGTATATCACAAATCATATCAAATTCTGAGGAAATCGCACGGACAGATAAGAATAAGTAGAACCCGGATCAAATAACACATTAGCCATTCGGTCACAGACAAGAATATTTCCTGTGATCACTGCATTAGACACCTCTGCCTCGGTCTTGCCCAGAAAGGCATAACATTGAGTCATGTCATCATGACGGGCGACTTCCCTGCCTGGATGCATTGTTCCTCTGCTTGCGTTACCATTTCCCCTACCCCCACTGCCTCACTGCTTTCCTTCTCACCGACTTGTGGATGCCCTCGACCATTATTACCATTTCCCACGAGTACCACTGCTCTAGTCTGCTGCTGCGCGGAATCCATCATGCACAGGTGGGGAGAATCTCTCCTTATATTCCCAGGTTCTCCACAGTTATAACAGGTGCAATCAAAAGATGGCCTGCTGCCTACCGAAGGTGCGGCTCCCTAGCTATCCTGAACTAAATTTTGAGGTGGAGTTCCCAAGTTATTATGTGTAGAAGCGGGCATGGCGGACTAAATTGGCAGGGTTGTAACTGTCGGCCTCCCTGAACCTCTAGAGTAAAAACCCTTAAAGTTACCTAAATTCTTGGCTTTTTAGCCAATGCCTTAGCCTGACCGTCTCACCTCACCCCATCCACTTTCTTCACAAAGTCTGTTACCTCATTGAAGCTTTTTCCCATAGGGGTTATATGAACAGACAATACCTACAACTCAGAATTGAGTCCCTTAACAAATAGGTGGATCCTCTCTTCCTCAGTAGTCACCAATTGCATAGCATATCTCAACAAAGCATGGAACTTAGCCTCATAAGAAGCCACATACATACCACCTTGCTCTAAAACCATGAACTCGTCCTTCTTACGATCAGTCAAAGTCCGGGGAACACACTTCTTTAAGAACAGAGCATGAAACTGGGTCCAGGTGAGTGGGGGTAGAGTTGAAGATCTGCATTCCACATAAGCTCTCCACCACTGCTTAACCTCACCCTGAAGTTGAAAGGTCATAAACTCTACTCCATGCTGATGGACAATTCCCAACTTATGAAGCGTCTCATAGCAATCTAGGATGAACTCATAGGCGTCCTCACTCTCAGAACCATGGAAAATAGGGGGTTTCAATTTCAAGAACTTAGTCAACATCTCATGTTAATTACCAGTCATAACAGGACCCAACAAAGGACGGCAGAAAGCATCAATACCTACAGTTCCACCCACCTTGGAGACAGTGATAACAATAGGGGAATTGGCGGTAGCTTGAGTTGCTTGAACAAAGGGAAGCACTCCAAGACCAACCAATCTTTGCAAGAATGACATAATCTGTTGAGCTAACACAGGGTCTAAGGGGGGGAATACATGTATTCTCCGTCTGCATATCTTTCTCTTGTCCAACATTCTCCTCATCCTTAACCTCTACATTCTCCTCTATCTCTTCACGATGCGTAGGAGGGATCTCATTTCTGGGAGCAGTCTCAACCGGAGCTCCATCCCTAGTAGGTGTTACCCTTCCTCGACCTCTACCCCTTGCTCTTCCTCTACCCCTACCTCGACCGCGACCTCTTGCTGTGGATTCCTTAGCTGGCGCATTGACGGGAGCTACATGCCTGACGCCGTAGAACCTAGTGTTAACCATCTACAGATAGAAGAGTGAAGGATATTAGATATCAATTCGGATCACCAGATACCAATTGGAATCAAGTTATCGCACGAAAGGAGGCAAGAGAAAACAAATAGATTTCCTAAAGTCCTATAGCCTCTCGAAAAAAAAGTACAGACGTCTCTGTGCCATTTTGCAAGACTCTACTAGACTCGTTTTGTTACATCTAGATCAATAAACCTAGGGATCTCATACCAACTTTGTCACGACCCTGACCGACATAATTGGCACCTACACTAACCCTCCGGTGGGAGAACCATTACTACAACCCAAACTTAACATCTCAACCAAAAAGTAAGGCATTTAAAGATACGGAAGCAGGTTTAAATGCAGAATGAAAGTAGAGTTCACATAATCACATAATCACACCCCAAGAATTGGGGTTTTAGCTAGACATAGTAAAAAGATAGAAATCGATACCGAAATGTGTTTCCATCAATTGAGTACTATTGATATGGTCTTTACAAACGTCTAAGATGAAAAATCTTCAATACCCACTTCCAATTTCTTCAAAATGGGGAATTTCAAAATCTCCAAAGCTACAGGAAAATGTCTCCAAAAAACTAAATTCTAAAATTGAGTAATTCTCAAATATCATAAACTATTTGCCTTCTAAACGAAAAATCCAAACAAGTATTTATAGTTGTCAAAAAATGTGCTGGGAAGGTCCACTCGGCACAATTAGTTGGGATCGTCGATCCACTCGGCGATCCGCCATTTGGTCTGGTTCATCGCCATTCTGCATTGGCCTTCAACAAATTCAAGTTCTATAACTTTGGGCGATATAGCACTGCATCGCAAAACTGTTCGGCGACTCGCCGACTGCTCCTTTATCTCACTGACTTGATTATCTCCTTTAGAGCTTGGCACACTAGAACATTATGTGAGACCATGGCCATTCGGCGGCTTGCCTAATGGTTTAGGCGATCCTCAGGCCATCTTTTCTTCGTTCTTTCAGCTGCCTTGTTCCTTTTTCCCCAATAGTGTCCATGCTTTGTCTCTAAATCTAAATACTTGAAACTCAAAGATTTACATCAATTATTGAGACAAAATATGCATTCGAGGACACTAAATTTATCAAAATAAAGCCCTAAAAGAGTCCAAATTGTGCCCCCAACTTAAACTTTTGTTTGTCCTCAAGTAAAATTCAAGTTCAGCAGTTCAAAAAGGATGTCTCAAATAGTGCTACACAAGATTCAATAATGAATGCACACAGAAAAACTCAACTTACTCATGCAAGGATAAATTGTGTACTCAAAGATTCAAGTTGTGACTTACCATTACTAAAGAATCTCAAGCTCACTATACTTGCTTCACATGCAAGTTCAAGCTCAACAAAGGTATTCAAATGTCCTCACACAAAGAATGATTCCATATTCACACACAATGGTTCAATCATTTAAAGTTCCAGAATAAAGATCAACACTCACACTCACAAAGATAAACACAATGCATGATTTCACCCATAGGTTTGCCCTTATTTTCCAATTGACTTTTGTTTCAGATCATTCAAGATCAAAAAGGTCTTTTTAAGGCTTGTACTGGGGCTGAGTGTAAAGGTATGGTCATTTAGGCTCAATGGCTTCTATCCTCATGAAATGTGATGTGAACAACACCTTCTTTCCTTTTCTTCATTATTTTCATTCAAGCTCAAAAGTTTCCTGTTATTCATCTCCCATGGACCGTTGGAAACCCCATTTTCTTTGTATTTTCACAACTTTATTCCAGAACTTTTTTTTTCCAATCTTTTCTTCTTTTTCTCTTTTTTTATATGGAGGGGTTCCATTTTTCTCAAAACATGGGCAAAAGGGACTTCTTTGCATTTTCTTGATTTACCTTTTGTTTTCACCACACCCCTAACTTAGGCTTTTGGCCTAAGTTGGCAATTCAAACAAATCACAAATCGTGAGGTTTATGGGTAATAGATCAAGAAAGGTTAAGCTTTCATCAAGTTTCTTCCAAGAAAAGGGTAAGGCTCAAGAGGTTCACACACTCACAAGGTAAGCCATAAAAGAGGTATAACTTCAAATTGGTTCACACTCTTTAAAGTTGCGTAAGATCATCTCAACAAATTTGCATCACTTAGTCAACCGGACCAACGGAGCAAATTCTAGGTGTCATCATACATGGTTCACAATAAGCTCATCATACAAGACATTGACACCAATATCAAATAAGACTCCACACTTTCGCTAGTGTGCAATGTTCATTACGAGAGACTCAATTCGATACTTGGCTAGTCACAACGAGATGCAAAGATTTCAGATATTGTCTATGAAACTTCAATTGGCCTCGTCGTAGCCACACATTCATGTTTGTTCGATTATAAGCACTATTTAAGCCATCAGTATTGATCAATACCGATACTCAGATTTGCAAAAGAACAGCCACATTCAACAAACACAAAAGATTGCAAATTTTTTTGGAAGGGTCAAAAATCATGTACAATTAAAAACAAGGAGCCACAAGCTCAAACATCCATAAAAAGCAGTGCATAACACAAATTTAACTCAAAGCCCAAATATATAAACAAAACAATAATTACTAATGTCACACAGAACATGGGCCTCATCCCACCACAAATAAAATCATTTTTCCTCAAATGCAAATAAACTAATAATATCTAAAAATCAAAACAAATAAATACAGAGAGGGAGGTAAAGAGGGAATCATGTCTACGCAGTCGCTTCATTTGTCTGGGAATCAGTGCCCGGTGCATCAGTCTGGACTTGGTCATCAATGCCCGAAGTCATCTCAGAAGGAATAGTAGTTGCACTAGGATCGGCCAAGGGTGTATCCGCCAAATAAGCCTGCACAACTGCGTCCACCATGGCCTCCTCAGTCTCATTGAGGCCCTCATATAAAGCTTTCCCAACCCCCTCTAGCATCTCCTCATCCTTCTCCGCTTAAATTCGAGATCATCTGTCTCCTCAAATCTAATCTTATCTCCGGTGGTAGCCAGAGGCATAACTGGTACATTTGGGATCTCCACTATTCCAAAAATTATAGACATGTCAGTGGACTTTAGATGATCCACATCACTCCTCAATGCAACAATAGCGGCCTTTAAAGTCGTCACCACCTTGGTGGCCCCTTTTGTCACGCTCATATACCGCTATCCTAGCCGCAAGGGCATCAATAGTAGCGCTCAATGGTGTCATAGCATCAACCAGGGCAGTCTGAATCATACCCGGAATTGTGGTTTTGAGTCTGGCAACCCGATGATCAGCAGAATGGGCCAGTTATCCTATCCAGAGTAATGAGGCCTGGGTGATCAGAGTTTGGGAGACAGCAGCAGCAGGTCTAGGGGGTAGTACGGCAGCAGAAGAACTAGGAACATCAGAATGAGTAGCAGTAGAGGTACCTCAAGGCACATGGGCCGGAGTAGGCAATGATACCTCTGTAGGTATGGAGTTTGTGTCCACAACCACGGAAGGGTCCACTAGGGCTGCTTTCTGCCCCTTCTCTGCCTGATCCTTAAGGTACTCAACTTTGATCCTCCGAATATCAATGGAGGATGTGGGAATCACTTCCATATCCTTCTTTGCATCTCTAGGTACCCAAGCCCGTCTACACAACTCGGTGATCAATACTGGAAGGGAAGTGAGGTCTGGCGCTGTTTTGCATGCATTAGAATCTCTGAAGCAATGATCATCCCCAAATTTAGCTGAGTTTTATCAATAATGCAACCTAGACAGGATGATTTGGCATGTCGAAAAATAGACTTGTCTTGGGATGGAATGATCGTACTGCTGATGAAACCAAACCAATACTGAGCTGCTACATTGAGGTCCTTCTTTTCAATAACTACACCAACCTCAAGCCACTTGGGACTGTCGTCTGAGATTAATGAAGCTGACCACTTCTTCATGTTGTCTAGATTTTTAGTCCTAATCATGTGTTGGCAGTCATCATCAATGTCATCATGACGATCTAGGATAGCATCAATAACGGCATGGTCACACTTGACCTTCTTTACCTTGGACGACTACATAGTCAACCGGTTTGAATGATGTTGCTTATTTCTTCCTCTGTGGTATCAAGGTCCCAAAAGAAGCATAGAACTCGCGGACCTAATTTGGAATGTATGGGCCACGGGGCTTGGTGAAGATCTAGAAATCATGATACCTGAGGCAACTCATAATCTTTGGATACCTATCAATCACTCCATCCGTGGACACATTCTTTTACTCAATAATTTTCCTCAGCCCCTCAGCCTTTAATCTATTTATCGACTTTGGAGAAGGGCCCTGTACTGGGTGTGCCAACACCACTACTTGTTCTGGGACTGGCGGGGGAGTGGTAGCCGGAGGAGTCCGGATCCTAGAAGGTTTGAATGATGCTGATTTTTTCTTCCTCTGTGGTATCAAGGTCCCATAAGAAACATAGAACTCGCGGACCCAATTTAGAATGTATGGGCCACGGGGCTTGGTGAAGATCTGGAAATCATGATACCTGAGGCAACTCATAATCTCTGGATACCTATTAATCACTCCATCCGTGGACATACGCTTTTCCTCAATAATTGTCCTCAGCCCCTCAGCCTTTAATCTATTTATCCACTTTGGAGGAGGACCCTGTACTGGGTGTTCCAACACCACTGCTTGTTCTGGGATTGAAGGAGGAGTGGTAGCCGGAGGAGTCCGTATCCTAGATGGATAATTCATTCTTTTTTAATGTAGCTCTGCCCTCCGTGCTACTGCCAGCTCATCATCATCAGAAACTATAGTTTCAGGCTCCTGATGCTCATCCTCACTCTCAGAGGTGGTGAGGTAAGTGTCATAGATGCCATCAATGTCGTAGCTTGCCTCTGGTGACGCAGGTGCTTTGCCTTTACCTATGCCTTTCCCACTAGTTGTGGTGAGTTTTGTGGCCTTTCCCTTGGATGCAGTTGCATCCTCATTTAGTGTAATCCCTTTTTCTTTCCTTGTGGCATGTTTATTCCTGCAACTTTAGATCTAGCCATGTCTACAAAACATCGGGAAAAATTTAGAAACGTTTTAGTTAAAATCATAGAAGCACAGTTGTAGACAGACTTGCCGAATTGCTTTAGCGAGCAGGATAGGGCTCGCCAAAAGGATTGGCTCAAAAGTTGCAACAAGTCGACGATGGGAAAGGCTTTTCGGCGAATCGCTGACAACATTCAGCGACAAGGCTCGGCTCGCTGAAAGTTACAGTGCAAATTGGGTTCAGGGGCACAAGCAAAGGGCGATCGAGAAGTCTTTCGGCGAGTCACCGAGTGCCCACGGTGATCTCAGGCTTCTCGCCAAAAGTTAAAGAACCCAACAACACATAAAGAAGGAAATTAAAGGCGAGATGTGGACATTAGGTGAACCGCTGAGTGTCTCGTCAAGCTCGACCCAGCTCGCCAAACGACCCAACATGCCTATTTTCAACCCAACTTCTCGAATTCAATCCTGCAACCCATGAAAACAAAATCAAAATATGCACAACTTAAATTCAAATGAGACCCATAACACCCATTGAGATACTCAGACTTCTCCCGATTTTGCCAAATTTGGCCAATTGATGACTTTTCCCTTTAAGACTGACGTCACTCATTTTATCATTGGGAAACTTATGTCGTTGGGCACAAATACATGCTACTCAGACTTCACCCAACTAAACTAAACAACATGCAAGCACAGCCCCACAAAATTTACTTCGTTTTAACGCAAATAACTATGGGATTTCAACATTTAAAACATTACGAGCAGGATTATTGAATTACAAACAGGCATCAATCACTCTAATACTATCAGAGAGGCCCATCACACATCAACAACATAATATTGCTTGCATAAGAGTACAAATTACTAAAAAAAATGTGGGATTTAGAAAACCAACCTTAAATGTTGAATAATAATGACTGAAAATCTAGGCGGCAATGTAATCCACTCCAAACACAACTCCGATGACTAAAATACTCTTGAAAATGTGACAATATCGAAAATACTAAATAGGTGTGAGTTTGGGAAGATGAAAAATGAGGGAAAAATGAAAGAGTTTCAAATTTAAACCTTTGGCCTTTTAATAAACCGTCCAGTTCTCGCCTATTCGGCGATGTTAGTCATAATTGTCGACCCACTCGGCGATGCGCCGAGTGGTCACTTACCTCACCGAGTTTTAAAGTACCCTCAGTTGATGTGGGGGTCCAAACGGTGGTATAGATCATGATCGTCGACCTGATCGGTGAATCGCCAATAATTTCCTGGGCTCGCCAAGTTTTATAGATTCTACCTTAAAGTTGTCTTGAGTCCAACGGCGGTCTAGTTCGGGGTCGCCGACATCTTTGACATTTTGCTGACTAGACTTTAGCTCACCAATCTGCATCTTTCAAACATTTTCCACACTTTAACCTGCACAATAAACACACCATTATTTCTAAAACAAAAAAAATAAGCAATAAAAAGGGTCTTGGGTTGCCTCTATAGGAGCGCCTTAGTTAACGTTGTGGCATGACGTAAGTCCACCTTCAACCTTCATTCTTGAGGTTGGCCATAGTATACTAGCCAAACACTCTTTAGACTGTGAGTTGACATACGACAACACTTGGTTTATTTCGGTGTCTTGTAGCTGATTAATCATGGAATGAGAGGTTTTAATCTGATTAATCATTAAGACATTCTCTTTCAGTTCATTCAACACTCTATCTTGTTCTTCAATTTTGTGTAGGATGAGTGAGCGAGCCTCTTGATTTTGTTCACTCTTCTACTGCTTCATCTTTTGACACTCGTGATGAGGAAGGTACTTGTCCTTCTTGTTGGACCTTGCCTCTAACTCCATAACTTTCTTAGACAAGACATCCAGCTGCATAAAAAATGTTGCCCATTCTCGGTCTTTCTCTGTTTGCTTGTTGGTTTTCACCATGCCATCAAGGAGTTGGGCTACTACTTCATAAGGTTGTTCGATCAAACAACCTATTAACAGGGCATCATCAACACTTCTATTTTTGGGACCAATACCTCTATAGAAGCACTCCAGTAGCAATTTATCTGGCATTCCATGAGAAGGGCACTGCTGCAGTATTGCTTTAAATCTCTACCACATCTCATGGATAGTCTAACCTCCCAATTGTTTGAACATTATGAGGTTATCCTTAAGATTCATCAGTCTCAAAAGGGGATGGTCTATTTGGTAACCATTGTCACCATTAACACTCATTCTTCTTGTTTAAACACAAACAAGCAAAACAAATCTAAAAATTAAGTTAGTAGAACTATAACTAACAAGAATAAATTTTAACTTAACTAGAAATTCTCAAATAACACCACTCCCCCGTAGCTGCGCCATTTTGATTTCATGTATCAGGACACTACTTCCATTTCAAGTGCCAACGATCATGAGTAGTAATATAACCTAACTAGTGAGTTGGGGTCGAGTCCCAAGGGAGCGGTTCATAATGGAGAATCAATAGAAACACATAAATGTGTTCAAGTCAATTATAGCTATAAACATTTACGAAAAAAAACATATTAAATTAAAGGGTGACACAACTGTCAAGTATCAAAGGGGGGTTTTGTAGACAATTAGCAACTAAAAACAACAATTAACATGAAAATACAAATATGGAGACGGGATTCTGTGGGTGTGATAGGATTATGGTCTAAGGTAAACAACCGGGTAATTGTAATTAATAGTAAACCGCTATAAATCAGTGAATAAGTTATACTTTAGTGGGGGTAAACTTTATCTTGAACAATATACCCCGAATCAAATTTGTTTCTCTCGAACACTAATATGCCGCAATGAAGCACAACCTTTGGTTTAGTTCATTCACTTTCTCGAGCTGAATGTGTGGGAAAGGATTTCAGATTCACTCTCTTGAGATGAACCCATGCCAACCCAACGCCCACAGACCATCAATTCAATAATTATGTTTTTATGACCTCTCTCTCTCGCAAGCCAAAAACACAAAGTTAAGATTGTATTCTCAACTACAACCCAATAAATTCAACCACAATTACTGAACGAAATCACTTTTAAACAACGAATAAACAATCAATTAGCAATACCCAACAGTTAATTCAACCCATAATCACATAATCACACCCCAATATTTGGGGTTTTAGCTAGATATAGTAAAAAGATAGAAATCGATACCGAAATGTGTTTCCATCAATTGGGTACGATTGATATAGTCTTTACAAACTTCTAAGATGAAGAATCTTCAATACCCACTTCCAATTTCTTCAAAATGGGGATTTTTAAAATCTCCAAAGCTACATGAAAATGTCTCCAAAAAACTAAGTTATAAAACTATGTAATTCTCAAATTTCATAAACTTATTGCATTCTAAACTAAAAATTCAAACAAGTATTTATAATTGTCAAAAAGTGTGTTGTGAAGGTCCACTCGGCGCAAATAGTTGAGATCGCCGATCCACTCGGCGATCCACTCTTTGGTGTAGTTCATCGCCTTTCTGCATTGGCCTTCAGTAAATTCAAGTTTTGTAACTTTGGGTGATATAGCACTGTATCAGAGAACTATTTGGCGTCTCGCTGACTGCTCCTTTATCTCTCTGACTCGATTATCTCCTTTAGAGCTTGGCACACTGGAACATTAGGTGAGACCATGGCCATTCGGCGACTCGCCTAATGGTTTAGGCGATCCTCAGGCCGTCTTTTTTTCGTTCTTTCAGCTGCCTTGTTCGTTTTTGCCCAATAGTGTTCATGCTTTGTCTCTAAGTCCAAATACCTGAAATTCAAGGATTTACATCAGTTATTGAGACAAAATATGCATTCAAGGACACTAAATTTATTAAAATAAAGCCCTAAAAGAGTCCAAATTGTAGACTCATCAATGAGGAGGCTAAATACTTGGGAAGCCAAAGAGGTTTCCAAAATTATAACTCGGGAAACTAGGGTTACCATTCAGGAAATGCTGGTCGGAACCACTCAAGGGAAGGATAGTATGACTGGCCGAAAACTAGAGAGCAAGGAAACTGGCAGAATAGAGATGGGTATAGAAACGATCGCAGTGATGTGTTGTGCCACCAGGTAATAGAGACCGGGCAATTAGTAGTTCCAGCGGGTCTAAGATGGAAGACATGATGGCTAAGGTGCTCCAAAAGGTTGAGTCAACGGATGCAAGGGTTAAGGAGATGAGATGTGACTTATGTAATATGAGTCAACTTGCAGATTCTAACACTATCGCCATGAAGCAAATAAAGCAGCAGTTGGGGCAACTTTCAACATCAATGAACCAGAGAAAGAATGGGTCACTACGTAGTGATATTATTCAAAATCCTAAGAAGGATGGGTATTGCACGGCTATCGCCACTAGGAGTGGTAAGATTATTAATGACCCAATTTCTGCAGGTATTGAGAATGAACAGGTGGTGGACCAAACTAAAAGAGATGAGGCTGAATCTGAACATGTAAATGACTTGGAGGATGCTCTGCCAATAGTGAAATAAGTAGCAAAAATAGAGAAAGGTGTTGAGGGAACTATGCCTTTACAATAGATCCCAAGACCACCTCCTCCTTTCCCTCACAGGCCTAAAAAGAATTCCAAAGATGGGAAATTTATGAAGTTCATCACTATGCTGAGACAGCTCTCAGTAAACACACCATTGGTGGAAACCCTGGAGTAGATGCCAGGATATGCCAAGTTCATGAAAGACTTGGTTACAAAAAAAAGAGTTGTAAGTATTGATTCGACTAACAATGTTCATCACTACACTGTTATTGCTACCAGATCTCTGGTACAGAAGACGGAGGATCCAGGTGCATTCACCAAATCGTGCACCATTGGATCAATCAAATTTGCAAGGCCTTGTGTGACTTAGGGGTCAGTATAAATTTGATGTCGCTGACCATCTACAAGCAACTAGGGTTAGGAGTTCTAAAACCCACATCAATGAGGTTGATGATGGCAGATAGGTCAGTGAAGCCACCTGTGGGCATCCTATGTGATGTACTCGTAAAGGTGGCCACGTTCATCTTTCCGGTAAACATCGTGATCTTGGATTGCGAAGTGGATTTTGAGGTTCCCATAATTTTGGAAAGACCATTTCTGGCCACAAGACGAGCATTGGTAGATGTTGAGAGAGAAGAATTGAAGTTCAGACTCAACAAAGAAGAGGTAAAGTTTAATATTTACAGGTCAATAAAACAGCCACATGACATGGATGTAGTGTCTGTGATAAAGGTCTTTGATTAAGAAGAGATGGGACCAACCATTGAGGAGAGGCTGTCTGTTGAAATATTAGTAGCCCTATTGATGAATTTTGAAGTGGATTTCCAGATTGACTATGTGGAAACCGTAAATGCCTTACATGGTATGGGAGAACACTCTTATGCTCCAAAGAAACTGGACCTGGATTTAAAAAACATGCAAAGCCATCCATTGAAAAGTTCCCGGTGCTCGAATTGAAACAATTACCTAGTCACCTGAGGTATGTATTTTTGGGCTCTAACAACACTTTGCCTGTGATTTTGGATGTAGATTTAAATGATGAACAAGTTCAAGCTGTGATCAAAGTGCTGATAAGATATAAAACGGCAATTGGGTGGACCATTGCTGACATCATCGGGATACCTCTGAGTATATGCACTCATAAAATGCAACTTGAAGAGGACTGCAACCCAAGCATTGAGCACCAGCGGAGGTTAAACCCACCAATGCAGGAGGTGGTAAAAAAGGAGATCATCAACTGGTTAGATGTTGGGGTGGTGTAACCCATTTCTGACAGTCACTAGGTCAGCCCAGTGCAATGTAAGCCCAACAATGGGTGTATGACAGTGGTGGAGAATGCAAAGAATGAGTTGGTTCCACAAAGATCAGTCACTGGATGGCGAGTGTGCATGGACTACATGAAGTTGAACAAGTGGACCTTCATGGATCACTTCCCGATGCCATTTATGGACCAGATACTTGACAGGTTGGCTGGAAAAGGGTGGTACTATTTCTTAGATAGATACTCTTGCTACAACCAGATATCAATTGCTCCTGAAGATCATGAAAAAACCATATTTACATGTTCTTATGGCACCTTTGCGTTTAAATGCATGCCATTTGGATTATGTAATGCACCAGCAACTTTCCAGAGGTGTATGATGTCTATCTTCTCGGACATGGTAGAGGACACTCTAGAGGTATTCATGGATGACTTTTCAGTGGTAGGTGATACCTTTGATGACTGTTTACTTAATCTGATAGCAGGGCCTTACAGAGATGCGAGGAAGCAAATATAGTGCTGAATTAGGAGAAGTGCCATTTCATGGTCAAAAAAGGTATAGTCCTTGGGTACAAGGTGTAACAACAGGGATTAGAGGTCGATAAAGCAAAAAATTAGGTGATTGAAAAATTGCCTCCACCTATCTATGTGAAGGGTGTTAGAAGCTTCTTAGGACACGCCGGATTCTATAGGTATTTTATCAAGGACTTCTTGAAAATTGCACACCCTTATGCAAGCTTTTGGAGAAGGAGGTGAAATTTGCTTGTGATGAGGCATGTCTAATAACCTTTGAGTGCCTTAAGGAGAAGCTGAGGTAATGTGTGATGCTAGTGGTACTGCCTTAGGAGTTGTGTTGGGGCACAAGCGCAATAAGATATTCCATCCAATTTACTATGCTAGTAAGTCACTAAATGGAGCACAACGAAACTACACAGTTACTAAACATGAACTACTCGCTATGGTGTATGGTTTTGAGAAATTCAAAGCTTTCTTACTGGGTACTAGAGTGATAGTCCATACGGATCATGCATCTCTGAGATACCTCATGGCAAAGAAAGATGCCAAGCCGAGGTTGATCAGATGGGTGTTACTTTTTTAGGAGTTTGATTTTAAGGTTAAGGATAGGAGAGGTTGTGAGAACCAAGTAGCTGATCACCTGTCTAGGTTGGAGGCTGAAAAGAAGAGGAACTTGAGCTCGAAATCAATGATTCGTTCCCGGTTGAACATGTATTAGCCACTACTCTTGATCTTATTCCTTGGTTTGCTGATTTTGCTAACTTTCTTGTTAATGACTTGATGCCTGAGGGGCTGACATTTCAGCAAAGAAACAGGTTCCTGCATGATGTGGGTAAGTATTTTTGGGATGAACCTTATTTGTATAGGGTGTGTGCTGATAACATCATCAGGCGATGCATCCCTGAAGCTGAGATGTTGCACATTCTAGAGGCCTGTCACTCCTCTCCAATAGGTGGCCATCATGGAGGTGCTCGGACAGCCCACAAGATACTCCAGTGTGGGTACTACTGGCCCACAATTCATCAGGATGCAATGGACATAGTAAGAAGTTGTGATGTGTGCTAGCGGTAATGATCCATCTCTCAGCTCGATGAGTTACCCATCACCCCTATTCTGGAGGTGAAGCTATTTGATATGTGGGGAGTTGATTCATAGGCCCATTTGTCAGCTCCTATTGGCAGAAGTACATATTGGTTGTAGTGCACTATGTGTTCAAATGGGTTGAAGTAGTTGCTTTGCCTGAGAATGATGGAAAGAGTGTTGCTGGTTTTCTGAACAAGAATATCTTCTCAAGGTTCTGCACACCCAGAGCTATCATCAGTGATGGCGGTTCCCATTTCTGCAATAAGGTATTCAGTGCGCTTCTGGCCAAATATGGGGTTAAACAGCACAAGGTGGAAACTACTTATCATCCGCAGACCAATAGTCAAGTGGAGGTGTCCAATAGAGAGATTAAGGCGATTTTGGCTAAAAAGTGAATGCCAACAAGACAGATTGGGCAAGAAAGTTAGATGATGCTCTATGGGAATATCATACAGCTTTCAAGACGCCTATTGGTATGTCTCCATATCAATTGGTGTTTGGAAAGGTATGTCTTTGGAGATTGAGCTTGAGCATAAAACACTCTAGGCTTTGCAGAAGCTGAACCTTAGTTGGACTGAAACTGCACCTGAGACTGGATCAAATTAATGAGATAGATGTGTTTTGTTTGAGAGCGTATGAGAGGTCCGTACTGTGCAAGGAGAGGATGAAGTTGTATAATGATAACCAATTTGAGAAGAGAACCTTCACTCCTGGTGATTTGGTGTTACTTGTCAATTCTACACTTCGTCTTTTTCCTTGGAAGCTGAGATCTAAATAATCTGTGCCATTTAAGGTAACTCAGGTGTTCCAGTTGAGTGCTATTGAGCTTGAGAATGACAAGGGTGAGAGGTTCAAGGCCAATGGTCAGCGAATCAAAGCATGCTTCGCTGTTCCAGAAGAAGTGCAGATTGTGGAAGAATGTAAACTTTATGAAGTTTGAGTAATCAAATAACCTGCGTCGCGCCGCGACGTTAAATTGTGCACTGCTTGGAAGGCAACCCAAGACGTTAATTGTAATAGGTAGTTTCCTTTTTCTAATTTTTTTTCTTTGTTTTTATAGTTTCATTGTGTTTTGATGTGTGCGGGAAGGATTTGGACTAAGAATTGCAGAATTGGGTGCAAATGACTCTTCACGAGCAGTCTCATGGGCCGTGGTTCCCTTTATGGGCAACTTCACGACCTGTCATTCTCAACATCAACCAAAAGATGCTACTGGAAAGTGTGATAAATTGGTTCACGGAAGGGTTCACAGTCCTTCAGAGGATGTACGGACCGCCTAGCCTCTCATGAACCTCAGGTAAGTTGTACTCACCCAAGTAATATCCAGGGACGTCTCAATGGACTGTGATGCCCATCGTGGGCAACTTCACGATCCATCGTCTGCAACCCAGTAGTAGCAGCACCTGACCCGCACTAACACAAAAATTGAAATAAATTTATATATATTCCTCTTCAAACGCCAAAGGTCAGTTTCTTCCCTTTTCCTCTTCCATAACAGTTACACAAAGGTTATTAAGGTTTTGCCTTAATCTCTAAGTTCTAAAGTCCACAAAGATTCGAAACCCTAGTGTCCCTGTCAAGAAATCGTAGTAGCAGACCAAGTTCTCTCTTTAGGGCAAAAATTGTGATCATATTCGAAGTATGTTCTTCCTTTAACTTGTTATAAGTAAGATATTATTAATATGTAAGTTAGGAGTACTTAATTTGGTTGAATTTACCATAATGAGGTCATGAACTAACAAAGTTGACAATAACTTGTTATGGGTTTGTTGAATTTGGTAAGTATCGTATGTGGGTTTGTTAAAATTACGAAGAACTAGTTGTTAATGTATGGGTAGGATGGACTTTTGAGTAATCAGTATTGCATGATGAGGCTAGTGTGTGTTGGAGTCTTTATGTTTGAGCCCTATGTGGAAATTACCTATGAAATTGTGGGATTTAAATGGTTGGCATGTGAGTGTGATAGTCGTAACGATTTCATGTTAATTTCAATAGTGTTCGGTTAAATGCTTGTAAGTTAGGGTGTACATGAAATGAGTTGTCTTGTAAAGTGGTGATGAGCATAATTGAAATTGAGCACAGATTGATTGCGGAAGAAAATTGGTCACTGTATAATCGCTAAGTGTAAGTTCACGATGAGCTTCACGGACCATGAGGACAATCACGGTCATGAAACCCATCGTGGACCACACTTAGCAAATGAGGTATCACCATTTTTAGGGTCACGATGGTCAGCACGGACCGTGGTTCATTCCACGGACCGTGAAGCCACCCGTGATCCATTCTAGTACAATGAATTACAAAGCCAAGCTTCTAACTTATCTTCACGAGGGCCTACAAGGACTGTGGTATCCCCCACGGCCCGTCTTGGCTCCCGTACATATATTTAAAAAAATTACTTTCTGTACTTTCAGTTTTTAGTTTTTGAATTTTAATTATGTGGCCCTTCCTAATGAAATATTGGGTGACGTCTTTCTTAAGGCAACGTCTCACGTTGTTATTACACAGGGGAAATCTGAGTACCTGATAGTGTGTCATTTTTACTGAACTTGTTATTAATGGGTGTTTGCATTGTTGAAGTACTATGGCTCCCCGACGAAAGAATGCAACTCAACCTTCCTCACCTACTACTTCGCAATCTAAAGGTAATCATAATCGGGAATCTAGTAGTTCAGAGGTACAGATAAATGTTACGCCTGAATATAACCCACCTCTAGCTACTAGATCCAATACATCGAGGGCCATTCTCCAAGACACTCCTCCCTAGTCTGAAGAGGGAGGTAGTAGTTTCGGTAGCAGTAAGGAATCGAGAAGTAAATCAGATGATGGTTCGGGAAGCCAGACAAATGATGGTTCGGCAGGCAGTGCAGATTTTGAAAGCGGCTCTCAAGAAGATGTAACCACATCTTCACCTGCAGTAGGACCACAGGCTGAAACCGGAGCTCAGACAGAGGCATTTGAAGCAGAGGGGGATGATGAGGTAGCAGTTTATTGAATGTTTTTGATCTATGTGGAGGGTGAACAGGTCGGAGGATTTCTTTGAAAATGGAATCATGAAAAAGTCGGGGGGATTTAGAAAGAGACCACTCATGCCTGAGAATAGGGTAGTGATGGCAGATATCCAAGCTTTTCCATAGATTTATAGACTGTTCTAGATTCACCACTTTGAATGGCCGGTCATCTACCTCGAGAGTTCTATGCTATCTACGTCGCCACCCTAATGAACATTGCTACGGAAACTGAAACAACAAATAGAGCAGAAAAGACACTTGCAGCCACATTCACTCCTTTAGATACAATCAATGTTCGGGGTAAGATTGTGGACATCTCTGAGAAAACAATTAATAAGATGCTACATGGCACCAAGTATACAGCACCAGCTTCTATAGGACTATTTGAGGGAAAACACTACGTTGTCACGCTTGAATTGGAGATGGAGGATCCTACTTCACGAGAGTGCATCATGCGTTGGATTGGCGCTTACATTGCAACATAAAGAGAAGCATTAACAGGGGTGTCTCATCCACATGTGCTAATTACAAAGGCATCCCTCACCATTCTGGCCAAGGTCTGGTGGTCAATAGTTCGAGCACAGCTGCGGCCCACAACAAATGATAATACACTGTCTCCATCATTAGCATCATTGGTCGCCTGCCTCATGGCCGATTACCTTAAGAATGCGGGATGGATCATCACTATGGAGATGCGAGATTGAGCGCTGAATGAGCGAGCAGGTTTGCCATTTCCCTGTCTTATAGGAAAACTTTGTTTGTAGGCGAACATTCATCCAAATAAGGTTATGGATAAACCGGTTGAGGCATCCAAGATAACTGCAACTTCCAAAATCCAGGAATTCAACAATTTTTTTCTTGGGAGAAAATCAGGAGCGGTGGGACCATTAGGGGTAGTACCTCATACACTAGTAGTCATCCCACAGGTTACAGGCCATAGTAGTCATCCCACAGGTTACAAGCCAAACTGAGCAGGGTGAGCCATCACAGCCAGCTTCGGGGGCACCATCATTGCCACCAGCTTCAGACTCCCAGATTATAGGTAGTTATATCACTCTTCCCACTGCTTTCCTTGAAAGGTTGGTTGCAGATCAACGACAGACCAGGACTTTGGTCGACCAAATTGTCATCCAGATGCCTCAACTCATAGAGCACGATGTGTTAGCTGCGGAGAAGCGTGCAAAATATGAAATGTAGAAGGAGCTTGCTATTTTGAAGAACATGATGGATGTCTTGGAGGCCCCTGTCCAACACAGTTGTAGGTTGTCGGATCGAGCAATGATGAAGAGTTCAAGAAACAATTGGCTGAGATGCGAGCTGAAGTTGCTAAACTGGCTAAAGAGCTGGTACAAGTGCCTACTCCAGTCATGCCAGATTCATTGATAAAGATATTCAGTGAGTAGCCTACCACTCAGTCCCTTGACGATCTGTTGGGGGGAACTCCCTAAGGGTGAATTCGGCAAGAGAAAACACAAATCCAGAGAATCTGATGAGGAGATACATGTCCAGAGAGGAAAGAAAACAAGAAAAGAAAGCTCGCAGGGCATCAAGGAAGGAAGGTAGAGAAAAAGTAGCACTTGAGCAACAACAGTGAGATGCAATGTTAGTTGGAGCTTCTGGTAGAGGAGTACCTGTCCCAATGAGTGGTAGCCAGCCTGATCCTGCGCTGGTTTCTGAGAGTGCCCCGTATATAAGGGTGTTGATGCTGATATAGATACCGACGCCTAGAGCGCCATAGGTATGACCCCTCCTCATATCCCTGTTTTGCTTTTCTTCATTGACTTTGAGGGCAATGTCTTTTTGTTTAGGGAGGGGGTGATTAGCAACCTGCCATTCTATCTGTTAGGCTGAATGGAGGTTGACTATGTGTTTACTGTGAAAACTGTTATTGTCTTGTGTTTGTGTTTGTGTGTTGAGTTGTGCAATAGCCAGTCTGTGTGAAATGATTACCTTGATCTGAGATTTGACTGTTAGGATCTTTAGATGACATCTTAGATACTTACATGTTGAACATTGCTAGTCTGATCAATAAATTGGTAAACCAAGAAACATGAGAATGTAGTCATGTGTCATGTGTGTGTGAGTTTTACTCAAAGTCTAACACTAGGAGAAGAAACTAGAACTTGCCTGAGTAGTCTTGCTTAAATCTGAGAATAACCGGATAGGAAAGGATCAGTAGGCCATTTTTTTAAGCCATTAAAAAGCCAAAAGTAAAACAGGCAAATAAAAAGCTTATCACTTGAACTCGATTTGAGCCTGATAATCAATCTTTGTTCTTACCCAGTAAATATCATATCCTTTGGTCTCTGAAAATACGATGTCACAACTCAGGCTAAAAGCCTAAGTTAAGGGTGATTGCAATCCGAGCAGAAAGAAGAAGTGAAAAAGAAGGTTCGACCAGTGAGCTGAGTGCATACATATAAAAATAAAAGATAAAAGAGAAGAAAACAAAAAGAAAAAGAAAAAGAAAATAATGGCTACTAGTATGTGCTGAATTGAAGAAAAAGAGGGAATCACTTAGAAAAGAGTTGTGTGCAAATGAAACTTTAGAAAACGGAGGGACTAGTCACTCACAAACCCAAATATCCATTCCCTAGTCTGAGCCTATGTTACAAGCCGATAAAGTCCTACAGTGATCCTATTCCGGGTGTTTGAAAGATAAAGCGTAGAAATCAAGGGCAAGCCTAAGGTAGTTTATTGTTAGTGTTAGAAGTTCTTTTAGAGTGCGAGCGTAGTACTTAGTCCCAATTATCATGAGTGAGGAACTTTTTTGGTGTGAGGACACAGAGATTGCATTTGAGAGTAGATTGTGTTAGCTGATAGTTCACAGGCATAAGCATGATCGACTGGGAGTAATGAGATGTCATATATTGATCCTTGTATGTTAGATTCATGGTTTCGGATACAAATTGTATTTGAGATGGCTGCTGCATAGTTTCAAAAGTGTTTGAGTGATTTGAGGGTTGAATGTATTATTTTCTCATCACTTGAGGACATGTAATGGTTCTAAGTTGAGGGTGTTGATATGCCGTGAAATCTTGGCACATTTGATGCTTGAAAACTAAGAATTAATACTGGAATCGAGTGTATTTATGTGGATATAATGTGTTTGGCAGTGTTTGTACAGGTGAAACAAGTGGAGGTGAAATAAGATAGAAAAGATGAAAATACAAGTTGGAATCTAAGTTGCTGACAAACCAAGTGAAGATCATGGACGCCTTTAGGGCCGTGAAGATCAAGACGGATCGTGATAACATCTGTGGTACAATTTCCAGTATGCTAGCATTCAAGACCTGAACTTGGGAATTTCTAAGTGAATACCACAGACACCATGATAGACCGTGGTCTCTTTAATGGTCTGTGGTGTTGTCCGTGATGCATTTTCAAGCGTGATGGCATTAAAGACCCAAACTTGGGGAATTCTAAGTGAAGACTACAGACACCCAGATGGACCGTGGTCTCTTTAACAGTCTGTGGTGTTATCCCTGATGCAATTTCCAGTGTGCAGGCAATGAAGACCCAAGTTGGGGAGTTCTAAGTGAAGACCACAAAGGGGTTCACAGACCGTGAAGCCCTTGACGGACCGTGGGGTGCCCGATAGTTCAGTTCTACTTCGAGTAGGACTCTTTTTAAAACACTTTATTTGAATTAATTAGGTCGGTTTTAGTTTTCATCTCATCTCGAACGAAGAACACAATTTCCATTATTCTTAGCTTTTGGTTTTGAAGATTAACATCGAATTAAGTTCAGAAGTTGAATTTCCGGTACTTGAATTATCAAAGTACGTATCAATTTGCTTATCTTCGTACATATTTTTCTCGTCAGTTTTCATTATATTCTTCTGAATGTTTACATGAAATCATGAGTAGCTAAATACCACAACTGGTATTGTGGGATCTATTATGTAAATAGACTTGTAATTTTGTAAAATGAGTGATAGGTGATTTATATTTGCAAAGTATAATTTAGCTTTCATTATTCATGTATTCTAATGAGAACGCATTGGAGTGAGCTTGTATCTGTCATTTGTTCGAGAGAAAAATGATAGTTAGGAAAAAACTAAACTAATCGAAAGAAATGGAGTCAAAGTTCGAGTACGAGAGAAAAGAACTTTAACACTATTGTAAGCGAGGGTAAAGTTAGTAACACTCTGGGACCGAGAGGACTTGAGTGAAAATGATCTGATTAGACTGAGAAGTATCAGATTTATTTAACTCGTATGTATTTTGTAGACACAAATTGCCTGAAACTCAATTACGGAAGAACATTAGATGTAACCTTATGGGGAACACAATCCTAGTTTCATTTAATCATCGAAACATCTTTAGAACTTAAAACTTTGTTAATTGTTAATCTGGATTTTGATTACCAATTTTAGTTACTAAAACATCACAACTAAACCCAATTTACACTCCGTAACTGTTTCTTTAGGAAATAATAACGACATTTGAGTAAACGAGACAGTGAAATCATTTTTGTAAAGAAATTCTCTGTGGGATCGACCTCAACTCACGTTGAGTTCTATAAATTGACTTCGACCGTTTATATCTCTTAATTGAGGTGTAAGTTTGGATGTATCAATAATTGAGAATTTTAGTAAGAAAGTGCGTAGAAAATTGAGTTAGTCCTTTGAATTTGATTAGTATAGTTGAGTTTGAGATGTCATATCGATGAAAAGGTTGACTTTGTGGTGATGGCAAGGGCTAACCGAGCATAATGGTAATAAGAATTTGTGATGGATTGTGATTGGGATACAACCATATGATAAGAATTTTTGGTTAAATAGATTCTCTATGGTAATAAAAACTTGTATGAATCGAAAATTGTGGTTTTCTAACATTTGGTGAGTAGCCTGATCGTATGGAAAGTTGTAGGATGTGTTGAAACACAGCTATAATAGAATTGAAATGAGATAGAGTCATAAATGGAAAGAATTAGAGGGATGTAGTTTAGCTTTCAGAAGGAGGAGAGAACAAGGATATTTACTTTGATTGCAAGGGACAAAGATGTATCATCATAAAGAGTGGAAAATTTGATTCAGAAACATGTGGTTCCATATATTTTTCCTAGATTATTGTGATAGTGTCACACGTCATTCATATCAGTTAAGAGTTGTGGAATAAGATTTGTGAGAGAAGTCTATAGACATTTGACTCGAGTATGGTGATACGTTCTTTTATGATTTTAAGTTTGGTAACATGTACGGTTGGAGTTTTTAACGAAGGATACGGTAAGATAAATGGAGAGGTTATCAATTATAGGCTAAGGTACGTGAATTAATAATGATCTTCAGTGTATGAACTAATGTTGATAGATAATGAGATTGTGTTACACGGTTGGGATAAAAATTCAAGTTTTTCATTGTGAGTTTAGGTTTGTGGTAGTGATTTTTATCAAGGTATGGATTGGTAAGGTAAGAAATGATCAATCGTGTTGAGTATGATGTATTTTGAAGGACTTATGCATAATTTGAGTAGTAAATATCATTACTTTTGATTGTTATACCTTGGGGGGGGGGGGTTTCACGTAATGTTTTGGTTTAGAGGATAAGGTAAAAATATCAGGGGTTGTTGGCCAAAGAATAAGATCGGTGAGCAAGTCAACAAAAGAAACAAGATTCTGGTATATTGAAGAGTTAATGGTATTTAAAATTTGTTTCATGGAAAGAATATAAAAAATAAATAAAGAATAAGACATCTCGTATTGACCCTTGGTTAAAAGTTTAAGGTAGAAGGTTTTTTCGCCTTTGAGTTTAAAAATGACTATGCAAGGTGGATTGATTCGGTACAGACTTCTAAGGGGCTTATCAACGACTTTTATAAAGACTGAGTTTTGATTTGGGTGATAAGCAATGATGTGTGGAAGATTCTATGTCGTTATGTCAAGCTAGATTGTTCAAATTATTGTAATTGACTTGTGGATGCACTACATAATGGGATACAATTCTACATGATTATTAAGGATTTCGAGTTAGATTGATACTACCCTATTGATGAGATTACACAGACTGTTATGATGCATTACATAGACATTGGATGGTAAATAGAGGTTATAAGCTTATTGAAACGACCCCAAAAATGCCCGAAAAATGTGCTTCGGAAACACCTATAATTGTAATTTCCATATATCTCAAAATCCGTGCATGATTTCGGAAATTCGACTTCATATTCTTATTCAGGGGGTCAAATTGAGTGGGAA